>JANHAO010023993.1:0-11756 GCA_026873985.1 Saraca asoca
AATGCAATATAAGATGAATGTACAACCTTTTATATCCAAATGCACAGAATGTATAGTTCAGGATGTGCTAGAACTCAATCAAATTAGTCTAGGGCACCCATCCAGACTAACACTTCATGTTTCATCTATTGCCAAACAAGACCATTCATAAGGTGCCAACCATGAAAGTCCACTATCTTGCAATTCCTTTTAAAAAAACTTGTAGCAACCATCTTCCTATCAAATGACTCCATCTCAATCAAGCATCACAAGCTTCACCAAAGTCTATCAATATCTCCTCATCTATAGGCATCTGCATCACTCGTAGGAATTCCAACCCTTTCATGAACCAAATCTTCAAAATACATGATCTTCTCATCTACAACCATCTCTATCATTTGAAGGAACACAAAACCTTGCACTCTCATGAACTAGATCTTCAAAAAAAACACACAACAGGTACTCTTCATAACTAATAGTAATGTCTTCCCAAAAATTCTTTAAGAATACACATAGTATATATGCATTCCCTCTTTCCTAGCAAGTGTCTTCCTCAAATCTTCATCTCCATCATTAATTACAACTTTCTCACTCTTGCCCAAGCTAAAACTACCTTCACTTCTTTATTGCATCACCATTCATGATCCTCATAAAACTCTTACGTGGACTTGAACCAACTACCTCCATATCATCACCATTTATCCTCCTCAACTTGCATCAGATCGAACTAGTTATCTCTATAACATCTTTATCAACATCCATCATCTGTATATCGCACAGGGAATTGAATTAGGCTCTTACTATCTTGAATTACCACTCTCACATGGGACCAAACCACATTCTGATATCACTTTTGGGGAAAAAAATATCCCCATTCCAAATAAATTAGCATAAATCAAAACATCAAAATAATACACAAACAATTCAACATGAAAACCTTAAACTCCAGGGGAAAAATTCCTGTAGATGAGAAGAGATTCACTATATCATCAAAATTACAGAATAATATGTGTGAAGGTTCTTGACCATAATCCCACAACTTCCTAACCACTATCCTTATATCTCTCCCAAACCTCTATGAAGGTTCCCACATAACCCCAATAGGCACCCATATCAAATCTCCCTCATACCTCAAACTCTTATCTAACACAATTATTTATGGCCCAAAATATTTGTTTGGCAAGCAATTCCAATCTCACCCTAACACAAGACCCTAACTTGAAAAGGAAAATAACTCACAATAAAAGAAACAACACTAATTGATAACAATTAAAATTTGAGTCAAACTCAAAATTTTAGAAGTTAAATAACTCATTGGAGTTACTCAAGCAAACAATCAATTAATATATAACTACACTGTCTAAATTAAAAACTAAGAGTTTAAATTTAATCCATTATGAGTATAAAACCTTTGACATGACCATTAAATAAGAAGATGACATGTAATTAAAAAGGTAATAGTAACTAAAACGTTTTTGCTAACAATAAGAAAATTTTAACAATTTTTTTAATGGTATGACAACACTCTAGTGGGTGATAGTTCAAAATTGATTTACACTAATAAGAAATCAAATTTAAATACAAAAAATAATTCATAAAACATAATAAGTAACCTTTCATTTTTTTTCCTTCTTTGGACTCTTTCTTCTTTCACCAAGATAATTAAAAATTTGGAAAACATAAAAAGTATAAAATGTTTTGTAAAATGATTATTATTTTTAGTGAATTAATATATTTGCCACTCAAATTTGATGAAATTAAGGTTGATGGAGTAAAATTAATTATTTGCAAGATCAATATGAAAATTTGATGATTATAATTCAGTCCTCTTGTTTTCATGTAAAAATAGTGCTCTCCCTCGAAATGTCCCGTACATGTATGTAAGAAAGTAAGAAATTTGCTTAATATATAAAAGTAAAAAAAAATTGATATTTGGGTATATATACCAACTAAATTCGCACATCTTTTATGCATATAATTATATATATATATATATGATTACATCTTCTTACTATTTTAAAATGAACTCAAGCATAATTAATAATTATTTTTCCATGGCATTTTATTATTCATATTTAATTTTTTAAGTTGTATACAGTTTCAATCAAAGAATATGATAAATTAATTTATCCAACTATTAATTTACTCAATTATTATATGTGATTGTTATTTTCATTTAAATTTAGTTAATTATTTAATATATTTTAATTAATAATTGATGCTTTCTAATTTTATATATTATATTAAACAAAATAATTTTGATAATGTCAGAAATAGGTACTTCTAATTTATATACTATCATAAACATATGTTAACATTCAAAGCATGCATATATATAATGGATAATCCAAAATATTTCATTTTGTTTTCAGAAAACATGAGCCAAAACTCATGCAAATTGGATCATTCCATTTGGGATTTGTTGACGTTGAATTTTAGTCGTGCTCCAAATTCCAGCCAACGGGGGATTCCTCAGGATCTCAAGCCTACTTCTGGTTAGCCGATAAGAAGAATAACCAAAAGTGAAATGGGATGGACGGAAGAGTAAGAAGACACCAGAGTTAACGTGGTTCGGCCAAATCTAGATCTTGCTGGACCCTACGTCCACGGTGTGTATGATATATATTAGCAGGATTACAAATGGTTTCTGCTCTCTCTTTTTTTGTTTTCTTTACTGAGTTCTTTTGTACATCTCTCATCCTCTCTCTTTCTTCTACCGGGTCTCCTCTTTTATAGAAGGAAGAAAGAGACATGCATTAATTACAAGCTACAGTGGTGTTTACATCAAGAAATCAGTAGAAGAGATAGTTATGAGCTATAATCCAGCTACTGTAGTACATAGGCTATGGTAGTAGGCTCTTTTGTCAGTTATAGACTTCAGGTTGTAGCCGCTGCGTAGTACTGCTCCTGCTGGGCGGAGAATCTTATCCCTCTACGCAGGGGTCTGGGGTTCAGACTTGAAATGTTGGCATAGTGACGAGGAAGCAAGCTTAGTGCTACTGCAAAGAGGGCGACGAGTTTTCACAAAAAGGGGGTTCAATCATACTTGACAAGTACCTTACCAGACCTTCAACCTGCAAAGCACGGTTCACTGAGGAGGAGCTCGCTGGGAAGGAGCTCGCTAAGGAGAAGTTCGTTGATGTGCTTCTGACGACCTCTTTCCTCTAGTGATTCCAAGTCTGCGGCCTCGCCTTGGGCCAATTTCTGTATACAATAGGATTTAAATATCTAATTTGACTCATTAAGTTAAATACATTCCCATAAAGCCTATAAATAGACTAATGAGTTTGGTTCAATTTGATCTAGCTGGATCCAATCTCATACAATCTAGTTTAGTCTAGTCTAGCTTGGTTTGTCTTGGTTTAGTTTAGTCTGGTCCCATTAAATTTGATTAGATCTAGTCTAATTTGATTAATTAATCTAATCTGATCTGATTTGATCTGATCTAGTTTGGTGTGATTAAGGGTTTAGGTTGGTGTCTAGTTAATCTAGTCTAATCTGCTCCAATCCGATCTAGTTTGGTCTTGCTCAATCTAGTCTAGATTGATTCAATTTAGTTCAATATGATTTAATCCAGTTTGATTCAAAAGTTCAATTTGATATGGTTCAGTTCAGATTGACCCAACCTTATGAATGTAATCAACTTTGAATTTTCACTTAATCCAATAAGATTGAAAAATTGATTTAAACATCTAATTCTTCAATTGTGAACCAACTTTGGTGAAATCATTCTTATTGTCAACTCATGTCTATGGAGAACACTACCCTAGGAACAAGTGGTCTAAGATTAAAAATGATGGCATTACCTAACCCACTAATCCAAATGATTATGTACCACATCTAATATTAAATTAAATTAATGTGCTAATGAGCATTTCCATGAAACAAAGGATGCTAGAAAACAATGGGCAAATCGTGCCACGATAATTAACATCCATGTTTTAAAAATTGGATTCCAACTAAAAACCAACAAAATGCTTTCACATATTTATTCCAACTTTTCTTGTTCATACCTAATAGTAGTAATACATCCAACAAACTTTATATCCATATATTTTAATAGAAAAAAGCCAAACGTTGAGATTTATTCAACAATTCATTGAGGGGAAGAAGAGTAAAATAGCTCTCTTTCAATTGGTAGTGGTGATGGCAGGTTTCTAATTGATAAAGGCCATGGATTGCATATGGCACTGGTTGTCAAATGCCGACTAGCATATATACACATTTGGCTATTTCTTTTTGCATTCATGGATCTCATTCAACGCTTGCGAGAAGTCTGTTCTGTCAGCATTTTTAGATGGTGCATCAGATCACACACTTCACCTTCAACAGATCCTGTAATCGGATAAATATTTGATAAGTTTGATTTCAAGCCATTAAAACCAGCCCCAGCAATCTGAATTGAAAAGGCTCTAGCTGAGATTTTTCTCAGGTGGGTATTGAGAGGGGGGTTTATCAAATCAGAGAAGATAGATGATATATATGAATGTATAAGTAACTTAGGTTGCTTAATTAAAAGAGAGAAGACAGGTGTTGTGGAAGTATAAGGTGCTTAAAATTTAATCTTGGAGGAGATAGAACGAACCAGGTGGAACAAAACGACAAAAGTAGTCGGCTTGGTTGCTCCTTGAATTATCTCTGGTCTGTTAAGAGAGCAAGCAGTTTATGAAGATGGTGGGCACAAGGTGGTGGACTGGTTGATAGTTTAATCATGCTTTAGAGCTTTGATTTGATCAAAATTCTATCAAGGTAATAAGGGGATTCGACTTTTTTTGGAGATTTATTTTTTTATTTTTATATTATTTTTTTTAAATCTCAAAATAAATAAAATAAATAATAAATAAAAATATTAATCTAAAAAAGACAAGTTGAAGATAAAAGCACTTAAACTTTTATGTTATATTTGGTTACATGAAATGGAACAAAAATGATAAAAAATTTGTTTAATAGACATTATGAAATGGAAATAGACAAAAGGAATGGAATGGACCATTCCATCATTTACGAATTAGTCTTTTACACTATTATCTCTTATATCTTTTATATATTTCAAAATTATTCTTATATTAATAAATAATAAAATAATATCATATTTTTAATAATTTTATTATAAAGTTAATTTAATAATTATATTTTTAATAATAGAATTTAAAATAAAATATTTCATATCATTTATAAAATATATTATGTTATGGGCATTTTCCGGAAGTGTATTTTGGGCCAACCAAGGTCCAATAAGAGGCACGACCAATTCAGATGGAGGCCCAAATCAGAGCTCGAGGTCGTTGAGCGAGAACCCCGGATCGTCGATGCAAGCCGAAGATATCTCGCAATGCCGCAAGCGGAGAGCACGGCTCGTTGAGAAGGCTTTCACTCCCTGAGCAAGAAGCCTGTTGCCCTTAAAGAGAACAACCAAGAGAAGATGGTGAAGTCATCCAAAACCACCAACTCGCTTAACTTCTAGTTCGCCTATCAGAAACGGATACCTGTATGGAACCTAGTCAGTAATCCAAGGCACATGTCTCCAATTGATAGCTCAGCCTCCAAACCTACACATCAGTTCTCCAGAAGTCAAACAATGATTTGCCCATCATTAATTACCTGACGCCAAGCATTAAATGTCTAGAGCGGCCAAGATAATCATTTTGTTGTTTATAAAATTACACTTGTAACCCTCTCCCTTTCTATAAATAGGAAAGGGAGGTCACCGTAAAGTAAGAGAAAATATATACATGCAAAAACTCTACCAGTATTGAGAGAGAATATTGTTCATTGTGAGAAAACTTTGTTCTTGTATCCATACTCTGTAAAAACAATCCCCTTAGTGGATAACCAAAGAACAACGTGGACGTAAAGGCCAACTTAGCTTTAGCCAAACCATGATAAACTCCTGGTGTGGCTATTCCTTCTTCTCTTCTATTGTCTTCTTTCACTATTTTCTATCATACTTTGCTTGCAATTAGGGGTAGCATTGAACTCAAATCAATTGATCGGATTTTGGTGTCAACATTTTGACACTAGAGGAAGGGGCCTCACTGCATATTTCTCATTTCAGTCCTTGAAAACTTGTTTCAAGCGCAATGGCAAGAGGAAAGGCTACCAAAAGTGTAGAAGTTCCCACTGGCCAACCCGAAGGTCAGACACAACAGCGGAACATAGCTACCCTCGCGACGGGTGCCAATATCGGCACAACCTCCTTTGTTCCACACCAACCTATAGTCCACAAAACTGACAAGGTCCAAGCTTGGCAATAGTGCCAAGAGGTACTTGATATGTGCCAAGAAGCACTGGAGAATACTGTAAAAGAACTGGCTGATATGGTCTGAGCGTTGGCTCAAACACACGCCCAAGGTTCATCAAGGCAGGGAGAAGTGGTCGCACCCGTGAGTGGGCATCATCAACTAGGACCATAGCATGAAGAGCAAGCCAAGACTGAGCGTCACTGAACTGGATCGCTTCGATCATCCAATTTGAGGCTAAGGTTTGAAGTCCACCAAGTCTGAGAGGACGAGGAAGATGATCAACAAGGTGAAAGCTCGCACCAAAGCGAGAGTTCGCACAAGACTGACAAGAAGCATGAAACGGACTGTGACTCACCTAGCCACAAGCGTAGCAGGAAGCATAAAACTTCTGATCGATATTCTCACAGTAAGTGAGAAAAATGGATCAAAGGACTTCCAATCACTGGTCTAAGTCTCGAGACCCAATGGTCGAAGAGCTGCTCCAGAGAATGGAACAACTGGAGAAGAATTCTGCATCCTAGGAGAATTGAGAGTCCCACGAGGAGAGAACTCCACTCTCTTGCTAGATTGAGATGGAGCCCCTTCCCCGCAAATTCAAGATTCCTAGCATCCCTCTCTATCATGGAGATAGTGATCCTTATAGCCATTTGGGCACCATTAACATCCAGATGGACCTACAAACCTTTAATCCACTAGTAAAGTGCCGAGTCTTCCTGGCCACACTTAGGGAAGTGCCGCGGACATGGTTTAGAAGTCTCCCAACTTGTAACATAAGGAGTTGGGAAGAATGTCAAACTAAGTTCCTCAACCAATATAAGGCATTGAAGAGGCAGCTCATCCCCTCCTGCCACTTAGCCATAGTCTTCCAACAGAAAGATGAGTCACTCAAAGACTACATCATTAGGTTCCAACAGGAAGTTAGTAATGTGGATAACCCGTCAAACGAGAGTATCCTCACAACAATTTCAGCTAGACTCTGAAAGGATGGAAAGTTGTATGAGGACATATACAAGTCCCCTATTAAGAGCCTGGGCGAGTTCTATGAGTGAGCCACCAAGGAGATCCAATGCAAAGAAACCTTCAGTCAGAAGAAGTCGAACAAGAAGGAGGAAGCAAGTACCTCCAACCGAGGTAGGAAGACAAGTGGAAGCAAGAGCAGCAAAGAAGGTTAGAAAGGGGGCTCTGAAGGCCAAACGACGAAGAAGGCTTGAAGCAAATAGTTTCAACCTCAGTGTTACTACAATACCAATACCGTCTTGTCAGATGCTCCAGATAGGATCTACATAATCGAGAGGGACAACGAAGACTTTAGCAGACCCAGGCCCCTAAGAAGCCCTATTGAAAAGAGGAGCTGTAACAAATTTTGTGCCTACCACAGTGAGGTCAGGCACAACATGTCAGATTGCTGGGCGTTACAAGACACCATTGAAGACCTCATCAAAAAAGGTCACTGGAGAGATTATGTGGTGAGATCCCTAGGGCAGTGACCCCTGCGTCCCCAGTAGCCTACATCATAATGCCATCAAACTCCAGAACATGAGGAAGCACCCTCCATAAGGACCATCTTCAACATACATGGTGGACCTCATATCACGGGTACCTCAAATTGATCACATGATATCTATGTGCGAGCAGTGGGACATGTCTGTTTGGCGAGTCACGTGGAATGTGAAAGGCTTGCTAAGAAGGCCAGGATAGCTTCAGACAACATCTCCTTCATGGAGGAGGACACACGAGGGATTCATTATCCACATAATGATGCAATCATCATCCGGGTGAAAATTCGCAATGCTAAGGTCCGAAGGATAATGGTGGACATTGGGAGTTCTGTAAACGTGATGTACAAGGGGTGTTTCGACCAGATGGGCATGAACTCAAGTTAGCTAGATCCATCACCTGAGCCCCTTTATTGTTTTATAGGAGATGGGATACATCTAGTTGGATGAATCAAACTCGCACTTACTCTTAGGAATCTCGATAAGCAAGCAACTATCATAGCAGATTTTCTGATTATAGACTGCCCCTTGGCTTACAACATGGTGCTAGGGCGTCCCACCATGAATGATTTGACATAGTAACGTCAACCAGAATGTTGACCATCAAGTTCCCGACCTTGAATGAAGTTGGATGCGTTTAGGGGGGAGCAACAAATAGCCCAGTGTTTCTATGAAGACGTAGTCAAACTCGGGGTCCAAGGGAAGAAAGTAAATGTGGTGTTCAGGGGAGAGCCCCGAATGATGAGCATAAAAAGGGTTAACTACAACCTTGACCCTTGAGAAGTGGACGCAGAATAAACCACAGGACTAGTTAAAAAGCTGGAAAATGTGCGAGTAAGCGAGGCGGATGAGGAGAGATGCCTCAAGTTAGGGAAATGCTTGCCACCCGATGTGAAAGCACAATTGACAAATTTTCTCAAGGCAAATATGGACATTTTTGCCTAGAACCATGAAGACATGGTAGTTATCGATCCGAATATAATGTCGCACAGACTTAATATCACCCCCAGGCCAAGCTAGTTTGCCAGAAGAGAAGACCAATGACAGCTAAATGCTACACGATGCTCATAGAAGAGGTGGATAAGCTCTTAACGAGTAATTTCATCTTAGTGGCATGATACCTCACTTAGGTGGCCAACCCCATCCTTGTAAAGAAGAAGAACGGGAAATGGAGAATGTGTATTAACTTCACAAACCTTAATAAGGTGTGCCCTAAAGATAGTTTCCCTTTGCCGAGGATAGATCAGCCTATAGATGCAACAGCAAGGCATGAACTCCTTAGCTTCATGGACGCCTATTCACGGTACAACCAAATTCCAATGGCCATGCAAGACAAAAAGCATACCTCATTTATCACTGATCGCTGGTTATATTGTTATAAAGTGATGCCCTTTAGGCTTAAAAATACGGGGGCAACCTATCAGTGATTAATGAACATGATGTTTTGAGAACAAATCAGCAAGACCATGGAGGTATATGTCGACGACATGCTAGTAAAATCTAGACAACCCGTCAATCACGTCCGTGACCTAGACGAGAAGTTTCAAACCCTGAGAAGGTACCAGATGAAGCTAAACCCATACAAATGCATGTTCGGAGTGGCATCGGGCAAGTTCCTCAGCTTCATAGTCAATAATAAAGGAATGAAGCGAACCTAGAAAAAATCAGGGCACTGCTTGATATGCGTGGTCCCACCAGTCTAAAGGATGTCTGAAGCTTGAATGGACAGATCGCTGCACTTAGCAGATTTATTTCAAAAGCAACGGATATGTGTGTTCCCTTTTTCGACATCCTCAAGAGGGCGAAGAGGTTTGAATGGACCCCAGAATGCGAGGTCACATTCCAGGAACTCAAGACGTATCTTGGGCAAGCACCCTTCCTCTCCAAGCTAAAAGAGGGTGAGAGATTGACCATATACCTAGGGGTATCCCAGCACACTTTAAGTGCAGCCTTAACACGAGAAAAGGGAGGAACCCAACTCCCCATCTATTATGTAAGCAAGAGGTTGTTGGATGCTGAAACAAGATACTCACCCATGGAGAAGCTCGTTTACTACTTGGTCATTACCTCGAGAAAGCTGCGACCCTATTTCCAAGCCCACAGCATCAAAGTCCTCACTCAGTTCCCACTGAGGCAAATTCTACAGAAGATGGACACCTCAGGACAGCTACTCAAGTGGGTAATAGAGCTTGCTCAACTTGACATTGAATATAGGCTCAGAATGGCTGTCAAGGGACAAGTACTGGCCAATTTTATTGCTGAATTCATAAAGCCCTTGCAAGATAAGGTAGAGGTTCCTAAGACCCCATGGTGAGAATTATTCATTGACGGGTCATCTAGCGACCAAAAGGCTGGAGCAGGGATGCTTCTTATCAGTTCAGAAGGACACAAGATCTTTTGTGCACTGAGGTTTGGCTTTCAGGCCATAAACAATGAAGCTAAGTATGAGGCCTTGTTGGCAGGTTTACGATTGGTGAAAGAAATGCAAGCTAAGAAATTAAAGATTTTCAACGACTCATAACTGATTGTTTGCTAAATAAAGGGTGAATATCAAGCTCAGGGGCAGAAGATGATGAAATATCTCTAGAAAGTCCAAGAATTGTTAGGCTCCTTCCAATAATTTGAGATCACTCAGATTCCACGAGCTTAGAATGCGCACGCTGATGCTTTGGCTCGTTTGTCTACCATTGACAATCCTAATCTCGTAGGAACGGTCCCAGTAAAGTTCCTTCCATCCCCAAGTATTGAGCATCAAGAAGTTATCATGGTGATCGCCGAAGCACCCAACTCCTAGATGAATCCAATCTTGGACTACTTGTAGAACGAGAAGCTACCAGAAGATAAACTCGAGGCACAATGCTTGCGAGCTCGAGTAGTCAGATATTTCATCTACGATGACACGTTTTATAAAAAAGGGTTCATGATCCCGCTTCTATGATGCATAGATGACGAGGACTACAGCACTGTCTTGGAGGAGATTCAAGCAGTATACTATAGAAACCATGCTGGGGGGCTATCATTGGCACAAAAGGCCCTTCAACAAGGATTCTACTAGCCAACCATGAAGCAAGACGCGATAGACCTCGTTAAGAGGTGTGACAAGTGCTAAAGATTTGCAAATGTGCCACGAGCTCCACCAGCCTACATGAAATAGATGACAAGTCTATGGCTGTTCGCAATTTAGGGGATAGACTTGAACAAGCCACTTGCTAAGTCTTGGGGAACTTGCAAGTATGTAATAGTAGTCGTAGACTACTTCACCAAGTGGGTAGAGGCGAAGGAACTCGCTAAGATCTCATCTTCCAAGGTTGAAAAGTTCATATGGAACAACAACATCTGTAAGTTCAGAGTCCTTCAACAAATCATGACTGATAATGGCACTCAGTTTACTAGTGAGCAGTTCATCAAGCTTTGTGACGATCTCAAAATCATTAAAAGCTTCATAGCCGTAGACCACCCACAAGCCAATGGGTAGGTAGAAGCCATCAATAAGATCATCAAAAAGATCTTAAAGACCAAGTTAGAGGATAAAAAGGGGAGCTTAGGCGGATGAATTACAATCAATACTCTAAGCTAATAGGACCACGCCTTATAGCTTCACAGAGGAAACCCCCTTCTCGATGGTATATGGATGCGAGGCAATGATCCCTATGGAACTTGAGGTCGTGACATAAAAAAAATCACTTTCAACCTAGAAGACTGTTAGCCTAAGCTATACTATTACTAGTTTTGAATGTTGAAAAAGCAATTTTAAACTAACTATATGTTTCAATATGTTAAACTCATTTTTCAAGAATCTTTGATTCAGGGACAATGGAGAAATTCAAGATCAAGCATTATAAGAAGTTTATATTTCAATAAGATTCTATGTATAAACTGAAACAGTAGTCGATCCAGTTGTTTTTTTGAAGAAGAAGTATAAAAACGTTAAAATATGAAAACATTCTTTAAAAAGAAGTTTCTATCATATACTTCGATGCAACATCGATGTACTGAAGAACTATGAAAAATATTCATAGTCAAATCGAAGTTACTTCGA
>JANHAO010023994.1:0-11736 GCA_026873985.1 Saraca asoca
ACAATTAACTAACAAGCCCTATTAATTAATCATCCATATCAATTAATGAAATTAAAATAAAGAATCAAGAGAATTAATTTAGCAATAAACTAACAAAATAAACAAGTCTCACAATCAGCATGAGAATTAATGCAAAATTTTCCTTAAGTTAAATAAAAAATTTAGATGAAAATAAAAACAAAAATAAAAAAGAAGAGAAAACCTAAAAGAGACTGGTATTCTTTCCCTTACAAAACTCCTCCTCTTTACGAAAGTATAGAATTTGAAAAGAAAGTAAAAGAATTGAATACAATTAGGTCTTAGCTAGAATTTTATATGAGCTTAATGCACTACCTCTACTTAGACTGTTGATTAAGGTTGGAAAGAGGTATAATTAGACATGGGTCTCATCATAAGAATTATAGTTTCATCTCTTATTAGTCTAATGGCTTTGACCTTACTAAAAAATTTGATTTCTAACTCAATTTGTGGCCTAAAAATTGAAACAATTTTGTAAAGTAGCAGTCTAACTCATAATAGAATTTGTCACTTGGATCAATAACCTTGAAACTTAATTAAAATGGTGTCACCTCAAGCCCTTCATGAAAGTTTTAGAGGTAGATTTTAGTTATCCAACGGGCTTGAGTTTGCACCATAAGGAGGGTAGAAGCTCCAATTATGATCAAAATGCAGAAACTGATTTTAAGTCAGTATGTTAGCACTCTATTTTAGCTTCTAGGTGTAACTTGACCTTCAAAATGGCTAAACTGGCTTTAGACTCTTCATGAAATTTGTAAAGCATCCTTTTGGCTTTCCAAAGACATAAGAATCACGAAAAACTAAAGCCCAAAACTCAAAATACACCTAATGTTGTGGACATTTCTCGAATTGGGTGAAGAAGGTCAGCAAAAGCCCGGAGAATCGAGAGTCAAGGCAGAAAGGTGTGACCTAACTCGAAGTAAGGTGGCTGGGGGCCATAGGACAGATCACACAATGCAAGCTCATAGACCTTGATCAACGGAAGCGATGGCAAGCTCTCCTCTGTATTGAAGGAAACAACTAATATTTGATAGATACAGTTTAAGTACTCTACCAACCTGTAGAATAGTCCCCAGAGTCAGACAATGATTTACCCAGCATTTATTACTTGGCACCTAACATTTAATGCTTAGTACAGATGAATCATGATCCTACATTGATAAATTATAATTTGTAACCCTCCCAGCTTTTATAAATGGGACGGGATAGCCACAGTAGGAAGATAAGAAAAAATAAATGTAAAAGCTCTGAAAAAATATTCTCTCATGTATGTATAGCAAGATAATACTCAAATAAAAGCAAATATAGTCACCGTGAATGTAGAGGTCATCTGGACTTTGGCCAAATCATGATAAAAACTTCTCTTTCATTTCCCTTCCCTTTTTTCTAAATCTTTTCCTAATTTGTCATTTTTTATGCAATTTGATAGCAGTTTAGTTCTCAGAACCTCTGTTGACCGATTACCAAAATTAACCATCAACATTTTGGCACACTCGATGGGACCAAACTGCTCTTGCATCTTTCATTGATCAAACACAATGGCAAGAGGAAGAGTAACCAGAAGATCAGGTGTTGCCGCTAACCAACCAGGCGGTTATGAAGAATGACAATGAGACGTACCTGGTGAAGACTACCCAGTCCTAGCGAGTACCTCCTCTACCTTCTCGGAGGCCGACAGTGTGCTGGCCATGTGTCAACACCAAGAAGTGCTCGAAAGTATGCTAAAAAGGCTTGCTGATGCAGTCGAGGCATTGACCTAGGCATATACCCAAAAGGCCTTAGAACAAGATGGGGCTACCCCCGTCATGGAAGCGGCCCAATAGCCGCAGGCAGAGACACCAGCACAGAGGTAGCAGCCAGTTGGGGAAGGAGCCCGAAGGGCTAGTTTAGATCATTCCTCTAACTTGCAACCTAAAATGGGAGGATGATGAGCTCATAAGAATAAGGGAAACTTGCGAGTTACGAGCTTGCACTGCACCAAAGGCTCGAAGGTGGGCCACGATAATGGCAAAAGCCAATGATCTGAAGTCCAGGATCAAATGATTGAAGAGCTAATGTAGAGGGTACAAAAGTTGGAGAAATGCCCCTCTGCCCAGGACCAATCGGGTCGTTAACCTCTCCCCTATCGCTTCAAGGTCCTTATCATCCTACCATATGATGGAAGAGGTGACCTTTATGATCATTGGGATGCTTTCAACATCCAAATGAACCTTCAGACCAGCAATCCCCTGGATAAATGTCGGGTCTTTTCGGCTACTCTTGGGGATGTGCCACGGGCATGGTTCAAGAGTCTTCTAGCTCGTAGCATCAGCAACTGAGAAGAATGTTAGAACAAATTTATCAACCAATACGGGCCCCTTAAGAAACAGCTTGCACCATCTTGCCACCTGCATCGATCTTCCAAAGAAATGATGAGTCGTTGAAAGACTACATTACAAGATTTCAGTGTGAAATCAGTAATGTAGAAAGCCCTTTCGATAATAGTATTCTGATAGCAATCTTGGTAGGACTATATAGGGATAGAAAATTGTACAAGAGCGTATACAAGTCCCTAATAAAGAACTTGAGAGAGTTCTACAAGCGAGCTATAAAAGAAATTCGTTGTGAGGAAACCTTTAGTTCGAAGGGATTTGGATGGAAAAGTGAAGCTAATAGTTCTATTTCTGGCAATGACAGAAAAAGAAGCAACCGTAGCAAAGGTAAAATAGACCAAGTCAACCATGTGGGTATCCAGCCTACGAAGAGAGCTAGGACAAAGCGATCTGAGCCCCAAGGTCACTATAACAACTTCAGCGTCCTATCCAACACCTTGGAGAGAATATACATCATGGAAAAGCATAAGGAGAATTTCAGGTGACCTAGTCCCCTACCCCTCGAAGTATAGGAATCCCAACAGGTTCTGTGCCTATCACAATGATATCGGGCACACCACCTCCAAATGTAAGTCTTATAAGGATGCAATCAAGGGCTCATCCAAAGAGGCTACCTAAAAGATTATGTGGTGCAACTGGCAAACCTATGATCCCTAAAACGCATGGCACGACCTCCCCCTGACGTTGAACAAGAGCAAATGGTAGTGGTTAGGACCATTTACATAATCCACGGAGGACCACGCATCACAGGGACTTCATGAAACTCGTAAGAGCGATATGTGCAGAATGTGAGCCATGTCTTGTCCATGGGTAGTAAGTGTAATATACCTATCAAGAAGGTAAGGGTGATGATGCCATAGTCATCAAGGCCAAGGTCAATAACGTCGAGGTGCAGAGAATTATGCCAGATACCGACAGTTTGGTCAACATCATGTACAAGAAGTGTTTCGATTAGATGGGGTTAACTCAGAGCGATCTCAAATCTTCACCCGAGCCTCTTTTCAATTTCACCGATGATGCAGTGTTCCCTATAGGGCGAGTCAGGCTCTCCATCACTTTGGGGGATAAAGATCATTAATCTACTATTTTGGCCGATTTCTCGATTGTGGATTGTCCCTCAGCCTACAACATAGTCCTAGGGCAACCAATGATGAACGATCTAGACTTGGTCATGTCCATCAAAACATTAACAGTCTGATTCCCGACCTTGAATGGGGTCGAATGCGTACAAGGTGAGCAATACACGGCCCAATGGTGTTATGAGGATGTCATCAAGCTCAGGGAAAAGGGAAAAAGAGTGGACAGAACTCCTAGTGAAGAGCCCCAGGCTCTGAACTTAATCAAAATTAGTCATAACCTTGACCCACGCGACTAGGAGATGGATAGGGAAACTAGGCCAGTTGAAGAGCTCGAGGAGGTCAGGGTCAGCAAGGTAGATGATCAGAAGCATCTTAAGCTCGAGAAAAGCTTACCCTCTGTTGTGAAAAGCCAGTTGATAGATTTTCTTAAGGCAAATTTAGATGTCTTTGCCTAGAGTCATGAGGACATGGTGGGGATTGACCCCAAAATTACATTGTATAAGTTGAATGTCGACCCTCACCACCAAACGGTTAAGTAGAAAAGAAGACCTTTAACTGCGAAACATTCCCATGCCCTGAAGGAAGAAGTGGATAAGCTGTTGGCGAACAAATTCATCCTAGAGGCTCACTACCCAGTCTGGGTAGCCAACCCTGTCTTGGCTAGAAAGAAGGATAGGAAATAGAGGACATGCATTGACTTCACAGACCTGAATAGAGCCTGTCTGAAAGATAGCTTCCCCTTGCCAAGGATCAACCAACTCATTGATGCAACGATCGAAGACTAACTCCTAAGCTTCATGGATGCATACTCTGGGTATAGCCAAATACCCATGGAGCCACCGGTTGAGGAGCACACCTTATTCATCACAGACCGAGGGTTGTATTACTATAAGGTGATGCCTTTTGGACTCAAAAATACCAGGGTGACCAATCAACGACTGGTCAATACAATGTTCAAAGATCAAATCAGGAAAACTATGAAGGTCTATGTAGATGATATGCTTGTGAAGTCTAGACAGGTCTTGAATCATGTAAATGGCCTGAATGAAATGTTTCAAATCCTGTGAAACTACCGGATGAAGTTAAATCCACTCAAATATGCGTTTGGAGTAGCTTTGGGGAAGTTTCTTGGGTTCATGGTGAATGATAGAGGCATAGAAGTGAACCACGAGAAAATCAAAGCACTCATCGACATGAGATCGCCAAGCAGAGTTAAAGACTTCTAGAGCTTAACTGGCCGGATCACAGCCCTCAGTAGATTCATTTTGAAAGCAATGGATAGGTGTTTGCCATTCTTCAAAGCCTCAAGGAAAGCGAGGCACTTTGAATAGATAGAGGAAAGTGAAGCCGCCTTTGCACACCTGAAGGAATGCATAGGTCAAGCCCCACTCCTATCTAAACCATGGGAAGGCGACAAGCTAATCCTTTATTTGGGAGTGTCTCAGCATGCCATTAGCACAGCCCTTATCCGCAAAGAAAATGGAGCACAATTTCCAATTTATTACGTGAGTAAAATATTGGTAAATGCTGAGGAAAACTACACTCCTATGGAAAAGATAGTCTATGGAGTTGTTGTTGCATCGAGAAAACTACGGCCCTACTTCCAGGCCCATTCCATTGAGGTCTCAACTTGGTATCCGTTGAGATAGATCTTTCAAAAGGCGAATGCTTCAAGTCACTTGCTTAAGTGGGCAATTGAGCTCACCTAATTTGACATCCACTAGAAGTTGAGGTCGACAATTAAGGGATAAGCCCTGGCTGACTTCATAGCTGAATTCAACGGACCTGTGGGGGAAAAGGTAGAAACTTCAGAAGGACAATGTTAGGAACTTTACATAGACGAGTCCTCGTGTGAGCATAAGGCAGGAGCAAGGGTCCCATTAATTAGCCTAGAAGGGCATAAAATCCTTTGTGCCTTGAGGCTCAAATTATGGGCTACTAATAACGAAGTGGAATATGAGGCACTCCTCGTAGGACTTCATCTCGCAAAAGAGGTGTGAGCTGAAAACCTAAAGGTCTTCAATGATTCTCAATTGATCATTTGCCACGTAAAGGGGAAATACCAAGCAAAGGGACAGAAGATGGCTATTTATCTACAAAAAGCTCAAGAATTTCTCCATAAATTTCAAAAATATGAAATCAACCAAGTCCCTCGAGCTCAAAATGTGCACACGGATGCATTAGCCCCGATTGACTGTGACAAGGGATATGAAATTTTTGAGTGTAATACCCATAGAAGTTCTTCCATTCCTCGGCATCAAGCAGAAAGATGCCATAATGTTGATCACTGTGGCACATAGCTCCTGGATGAACCCTATCTTGAAATACCTACAGTATGGCGAACTCCCAGAAGACAAGTTAGAAGCATGCTGTATACGGTTCTGAGCTGCCAAGTATTGCATCATAGATGACGTACTCTACTGGAGGGGCCTCTTGGCCCCGCTTCTCTGGTGCATCGACGAACTCGATTATGGTCTCATCTTGAAAGAAATACATGCCGGACACTATGGAAACCATGCTGGTGGGCTATCACTGGCCCAGAAGGCCCTCCGGCAAGGTTTCTTTTGGCCGATCATAAAATAGGATGCAATCGACCTTGTCAGGAGATGGGACAAATGCATAAGATTCACCATAATTCCCTAAGCTCCCCTAACCTACCTCCAACAAATGATCAGCCCTTGGCCTTTCATGATATGGGGGATTGATCTGATAGGACCTCTTCTTGTAGGTCATAGAAATTGTAAATATGCCGTAGTAACGGTACATTACTTCACCAAATAGGCAGAAGTAAAAAAGTTGGCCCAGATTTCTTCTTCTCAAATCAAGAAGTTTGTTTGGAACAATATTATCTATTGATTCAGTGTTCCTCAGTAAATAGTGTCTAATAATTGGACTCAGTTCACCAGCGAGTAGTTTATCTAATTCTACGATGACCTTGGGATCCTGAAAAAATTTTCATCTATAGACCACCATCAGACCAACGAGCAGGTAGAGGCAGTGAATAAAATCATTAAGCAAATCCTAAAGAAGAAGCTGGAGGCAAGAAAGGGGGTGTGGGTAGACGAATTGCCAAAAGTGTTATGGGCTTATCGTACCATGGCTTGCAACACCACGGAAGAAACCCTTTTTTCAATGGTCTATGGAACCGAGGCAATAGTGCTGGTAGAGTTTAAAGTAACCTCACACTGAAGAGCTACTTTTAATGTAGAGGAAAATAACCAATTGCTCACTGCAAGTCTTGACCTCATTGAAAAGAAAAGAGATGAAGCATGTCTAAGAATCATGACCTACTAACAAAGGGTAGCAGGAAATTTCAATCAAAAAGTACGAGCTCAGAGTTTCAAATCATGCAACTTCATCCTACGCCTCGTCCAGCCAGGAGGCCATAATCCCAAGGAAAGAACATTGAGCCCTAATTGGGAAGGTCCATACGTTATAAAAGAAAGATTAAAGACTAGAGCATACTGCCTCGCAAACACTGAAAGGGCAAAATTCCCCCGAGCTTGGAATGTTGAACATATCTGGCCTTATTATCAGTAAAGTGAATTTGGCTCTATTAATTTGTAGCTATTCTTGGAAGTTTTGAATTAAAGGAGCCTCTTTTCAGCTTAGCATGCTTTTCACTATTTTTTTAGCGATTTTTACTTAAATTCGAGGAAAATGAGTACATTTTGCGAAGACAAACTCATTAACAGTGTCACAGGATAAAAAGGCTCAGACCTCGTATCCCACGATCTAATACAACCTATGAGGATGTAAGCAGGTCACTAGTAGGACTAATCAAAATAAAAAAAAATAAAAAAAAAGAAGGAGGAGATCGGTAGAATTAGAAGTCAGGATAAAGGTGTCTCAGTCACAAGTTAAGGAAAGTACAAAAACAATGAGAAAAATAAAACTATTAAAGCACTACACTAGGAGAAGCCTCCGAACTAAGAGGACCCTGAGTATCTGGGGGGCTCAAAAACATTGCAGGTGGATTCTCCGCTATCTGTCTTTCAGGCTTCTCTTCGATTGTCTCCCTCACAAGCGAAGTAACTTTAGCCTGCATCACACTCTCAGTAGAAGGACTATTTATGGCTTCAACATCCAGAGAAGGGGCCATCTTTGCACCTTTGATGAAACCTTGGTTGATGTCCATGATCTCCCTGCCAAAGAAAGAAAAATCAAGGTCTGGACAATTCAGCCACAGGGTGTACCTAAAACTATCGGTAGTATGAGAAATCATAGCTTCCTGAGCCTGATCGACCATGGTAGAAGTCTCCTCACTCATTTTGGTAGCCTCCACTTTGATGAGCACAGCCCTCTTTTTAGCTTATCTGGAGGCCTCTTCAGCTCACTTAGTTGCTCTCTCCACAGCACGATCTGTCCTCTCTTGGGTAGCTTGAGTCACTAATGGAAACTCTCAGCCCCTTGCATTAGAGAGAATATATCTTCTCTACTCTTTTTAAGCTCGTGATGAGCCCTGCATAGCTTCAAAGCAAAGTCGGCTACCTCATGAGCAAAGGACTGCTTAGCCTTTTTCACCGCAGCAATGGCTCCTTGTAGCTGAGTTTCAACATTTTCCAACTTCTTTTTTAACTCTATCACCTCATTAGTAGCCGCAGCGAGGCTAGCCTCAAGCTGATGCTTCTTCCCTTCCCAACTCAAACACTTGTTTCTCTACTTGATAGCCTCCAATGCCCCCTAGAGAAAATGATAAGAAATCAAAATGCAAGCAAAAACTAGAAAAGGCAAGAAGAGAACGACACTTACCAATAAGCAATGGCTGGCCAAAACCTCCATTAGGACGTTGCCTCAAATTTTGTTATCCTCCAAGGATGCAACCTTAGCCCCCAGAATTTGGGTCATGTTATTATGAATGATATTGTAAAAGGCCAGGGACTTGGCCCCTAACTCTCTGGTCGAATGTTCCGGAACACCCTCGAGCTGTGCCATTGAACCAGTAGCAAACTCCTTCCCTTTGTCAACCCTCTGCCTTTTGGAAGAAGGTTCAGCGAAAGTCTCATCCCTCTAACGCAAAGACCTCATCGTTTCTTTCTTAACCTCGGTTATTCCGTGCTGTGAAGTAGGAGCCGGGGGGAGCAAAGTCTCCTCCACTATCGACAGGCTAAAAAGGAAGTTAGTCTGAGTCAAAGTTGGAGCAGTCATGGAAGAAGAAGGTAGGCTGGCCTGAGCAAGCTTCAGAGCAGCCATGGAGGAGGTAGGATGGTCAATGCGAGCAGAAGCAGAAGCAGCGACCCACCTAGGCCTTAGAGAAGGCTCAACAGGGTTAACTCAACTTATGTCAACCTGTCCATCGAAATTAGTCAGGGAAATTTCTCTTGATTTGTGAACTCCGATATCACACGAATTGTTAATGAGTTCGGCAACAAGAGCAGGAGAAAGGCCATAAGCTCGCAAGAGCTCTTCGTCGAACCTTGAATTATTAGGAAGATCATCAAAAACTAAAAGTTGATCCAAAACCTCGATCTCTTCTGCACTCAGCTCCAGTCTCTCCTTTCAAACTCTGTCTGAAGTAAGCATAGCAAAACATTAGGCTCAAATTAAAATAAAACAATGGAGGATTGGCATCCTCTTTAGCTCACTCACTCAGATTCCATTCAAATGAAAGGTTTTGAAGACGATGCAGGGATGGGCAAGACACATAGAACTAACGGGTCTTATAAGGACCCGTATTAGATTTCCCTCGGGCGTCTCCTTAAGGCAATGCCTTCTTATACTTCGAAGGACGGCATGAAAAGTAGTAATAACCCTCTTGCCTCCCAGTGCCCTTAATGTTGTAGAGAAAGCAAAGAACTCTTACGTTAGAGGGACGAAGACCATTCTGAAGGTGGATCAACGTAAGAGAGGTTAAGGCAGAATAGGCGTTAGGGGTCAGTTGGGCCAATGCAAGTCCTAGTTCATTTAGGAAATCAATTATGTATGGGGGGACTGGGAACCAGAGACCCATGTTGAGGTGGTGGATGCTGATAGTCATAAACCTCTAAGAGGGGTGTGCAGCATGATCATCACGAGATGGTACCATCACACGGTAGCCTCTTGAAAAGAAATATGCCTCCGTAATTCCCCCTATTTTTTTGGGTTTGATACTAGAAGGGAAATGCTTGAAAGGAAAAGTAGCTACAGACCCCTTGGCCAAGTGCGAGCCACAAACCCACTGGTGACCACACCACTTTGAGAGGTCACATCCCCAGCAACACGAGGTGTCCCTTCGCTCTCCTTAGACTCAGAATCCCCATTGACTATTAGGTGGCAGTGACGTCTATAGGGCTGAGACATCTACAAGAGGAAGGAAGAAAAATAATTAGGCCGCAAGACAAAATAGGCCACAAATCCAAAGACAATTCAACCTAAGAGGGAAATCACTACTGCCCTGGACCACCTAGATCTACAGAGCATAAGCAAGGGTTCCAAACGCTAAGCCAGAAGCACCTGAAAAACTAAGAAACTCCACCACCACCTAAGGCCCTAACCGCTACCAACGGAACAAATAAAAACTCACATGCGTCCCGATTTCTCGTTAACAACAAGCACATCCATGAAGATTTTAGAATCAAAGAATACAAAATGCTAGAATAGGGATAGAAACTCACTTGTCGAACTAGGAAGCAGTTTAAAAAAATAAGTGAAAGCGGAGAACCAACTATCAAGGGCTTGGCTTCATAAAACCAGAAAGTTGAAATAAGGCTAGGACTGGAGAAGAGTGGCAGATAATCCCTAGGACAAAGAAAAGACAGAGTGAAAAGGCGTACGGCTTCGATAAACAAAGAAAGAGGGAAGGACCTTCCTGATTTTATTTCAAATGAATCAAACCGCTGGATTCAAAAACTCCTCAAATAACCCATGATCTAATGGACTAGCGCGTATCAACGTTTAAAGCCAAGGCATATCCACTGAACATGAAAATCATTACGCTGGCTGTAGAATCGAAGAGACACGCATGAAAAAAATGCTTTAAACCCCCCATAGATGGTAAATAGTAAAGAAGCAAACTGCACATCCAACCCCTGCATGATCCAGTGCTTGTGGCTGTCGTATGACCTCAAGCTGATACGTAGATGCCTCGTTGCTCACAAACCAACTCAGGCACACCTAGTGTAAATGCACTAAGCCTCCAGAGCTCACAATCTAGCTCGAGCACATCTGGTGCAAATGTACTAAGCCTCCAGAGCTCATAATCTAGCTCAGGCACACCTAGTGCAAATGCACTAAGCCTTCGAAGCTCATCTCATCTTCAGATCAGCTGCGCTCAATTGCCCTATTGGAGCAACAAACTACCTTTATGTTTTCACTTAGCTCAACCACACTAAAAGGCTCCTCACTTTGTCATGCCAAGAGTGCATGCAATTGTTCATGGAGTTGTTGAAATCAAAGCATGACTTATGTGCTTATCAATTCACATCACTATCCTCCTATGATCCTCACACAAGACATGTAGTTTGTCATTTTGCAAGTCATGTCACGAGCAGGGACCCCTTCTCTGGGAAGTAAATTAATAACTCCCAGCTCGCAAAGCAAACTATGAGTTAGGGGCTAATATTGTGGACATTTCTAGAATTGGGCAAAGAAGGTTAGCTAAGGCCTAGAGAATCAGGAGTCAAAGGAGAAAGGCACGGCCTAACTCGAAGTAAGGTCGTTAGGGGCCATGGGACAGATTGCATAATGCAAGCTCGTAGACCTTGATTAATAGAAGTGATGGTGAGCTCTTCTCTGCACCGAGGGAAATAACTAACATCTGACAAATACAGTTTCAGTACTCTACCAACTCACAAAACACCCCCCAGAGTCTAACAATGATTTACCCAGTATTTATTACTTGGTGCCTAGCATTTAATGCTTAGCATAGATGTAATCATTGTCTTACATTGATAAATTATTATTTGTAACCCTCCTAGCTTATATAAATGGGATGGGATAGCCACAATAAGAAGATAAGAAAAAACAAACGTAGAAGCTCTGAAAAAATATTCTCTCATCTATGTATAGCAAGAAAATACTCAAACAAAAGCAAATACGGTCACCGTGGATGTAGGGGTCATCTGGACTTTGGCCAAATCACGATAAAAACTTCTCTTTGATTTCCCTTCCTTTTCTTCTAAATCTTCTCCTAATTTGTCATTTTTCATGCAATTTGACAGTAGTTTGGTTCTCAGAACCTCTGGTTGATTAATTATCAAAATCGACTGTCAACACCTAAAAACCTAAAATAATGCCAAATTATCGAATTAATCCAATAAAGTTCAAAAGCTTACAAACCACAAAACCAA
>JANHAO010023995.1:0-11744 GCA_026873985.1 Saraca asoca
ATGGTCCTTGGGTTTGACCTGGGTTGCCTATGCTACAAGTTAGTTTAGGTAACTTCAGTTTATAAATTTCTAATTCGATCTGCCTCGACACGCGTGATCAATGGTCGAGGTATTTTTGGCCCATAATGAAGCAAGATACTTAAAATGTGACAAAAAGTTGTCATCAGTGTTAAAAGTTTGTAGCCATTACTCGGCAACCCTAACCCAGCAAGAAATAATCTCTTCTCTATAGCCATTCATATAGTGGGCCATAGACTTTCTAGGGCCTTTCCTAACTACCTTAAGACAGTTTAAATACCTCATTGTAATGGTAGACTATTTCATTAAGTAGATAGAAGCCAAACCACTAACTACCATCACCACTCATAACACGCAAAAGTTCATATGGAAAAAACATTATTTGTAGGTTTGGCATGCTTAAGGCATTGATAAATGACAATGGAACACATTTCACTATTGAAATTTTTTAGAGTTTTGCCAAGATTTTCAGATAGATCAAAAGTTTATTATTGTGGAACACCCTCAATGATATGGACAAGTTAAGTTCTCAAATAGAATCATGTTAGAAAGGCTGAAAAAAAGGTTGAAATGATCTAAACAATTATGGGTTAAGGAATTGCCTAGTGCTTTATGGTTATATAGAATGATTGAAAAAACTACAACAAAGGAAACTCATTTTCATCTCACATACAGTCATGAGGCATTAATCCCAATCAAAGTTAGATAACTTTTTAAGTGTCAAGAAATGTTTGAAGGTGAAAATAATGATAAACTTTTGAGGGAAGGATTAGATCTCTTAGAAGCTGACAAGGAAATGACCCATATCCAGTTAGTAGCCCACAAAGCAAGGGTTGCAAGTTACCATAAGTCTAAAGTCAGGGATCGGGAGTTTTAAGAAGACATTTTAGTTCTCTGAAGAGCCAATGGCCCATGGAAAGACATTTTTGATAGAAAACTAGCAGCAAAATGGGAAAGACCTTACATAGTGGTAAGAAATGCTGGGAAACGATGCCTATCATCTTGAGACAACTGAGGGATGTTAATTAACTAGGTTTTGGAATGTCTTTCATATATATGATTATCACATCTGATTGGTTGAATGATTTACTATAATTTATTGAAGATAATCGATTTAGGTGGTTATGATCACCATGTCATTATTTTGAAGAAGTTAGAATATAAGACTTTCTTCTGGATATACAAGATCTTATAATTAGAACTTTCTTTGCCCCTGTTGACGTTGGATTTTGGTATCGAGCCAAACTCTGGCCAACGGGGGGATTCTTCGGGATCTCTGACCTTAAGCTGGTTCAAGCACAATAAGTCAGTAGAAATACACAAAGATGAAGGGAAGAGCAGTGAAGGGACACAAAATTTTTAACGTGGTTCGGCCAAATCCAAGTATCACTAGACCCTACGTCCACGGTAATGTATTGTTCATATAGTGTTTCTACAGAGTTTCAAT
This sequence comes from Saraca asoca, assembly GCA_026873985.1. Lineage (NCBI taxonomy): Eukaryota > Viridiplantae > Streptophyta > Magnoliopsida > Fabales > Fabaceae > Saraca > Saraca asoca. Next base: position 1,466 of record JANHAO010023995.1, read on the forward strand.
ATTCAGATTTTTCTCTCTATTTTGGCAAAGTTTTTGCTTACCTTCCCGATGATCTCTCTTTACTGAAGGCTCCTTCCTCATATTTATAGAGGAAAGGAGGTTACAAGGGTTATTACATATGTAGTAAATCTCTTACATTAACATTTATTATACAAGACAAAGTGGTCAGACAATATCTTGTTCATTCAGTTGTTGCAGATTGTCCTCTGCAAGTGGGCCCCAAATATCCGTTGGGCATGATATGACTTGGTCTTTTGTAGTCTTCGGTTCAGCTAGCCTTCAGGTCGTTGGTCGCACCTCGCACACTAACTCCTTTGATCTGGGAGTGAGTCTCTTGTGATGACGAGGTCGAGCTCGCTCCATCACGCACGAGCTTGAGCTGAGGAGGTCGCTTCGTGACACAATTTGATAGTAGGGTGATCTGAATACCCTTCAAGCTGTTCCTTTTGCTGATCTCGGGCTACTTGTAGGCTCCTCTAGGTCAAACCAATTTTCACATATAACAACCCCTATAAAGATGAATAAAATAGACTTCCATTCTTTCATTCAAAGATTGTTCTTCAAAGAGAATGTTAGCTTAGCTATCATGTCTTCTTTAGTTTTGATGTTGAAAAATAATTTTATTTAATGTCATGATCTAATTATGTGCTTTGAGTGTTTGTTTATTTTACAGACTTAAAGTTGATTAAGTGATATTCAAGATATCAAGAGATCTAACTTAGTCTTAGGGTTTATTGATTTTTATAGGATCTTTTGCAAGTGTTCTAATTAGTTTTAATGCAAATAATTTTTTAAAATAACTAATTTGAGGCAGAACTAAATAAAATGAAATGCAATGAAAGTAAATATTTTCTGACCATGATTTCAAATAATTTTTCACAAGTGAAATTTTTACAAAAACTATTTTTTAGTGTGTGAATTGATTCAAGAATCCATTCATACTATAAAACTTATGAATTCTAATTGAATCAATTAGGTAATTGATTCTAGAAGAAAGGTTTTTGAAAAATGATTTTATAGAAACATTTGAAAACATTATGAATCGATTAAGCAATCAATTCATAATCTTTTTACAAAAGAGGGTAAACTGATTCATGCATTGACTCGGTCATGAACTTTTTTATGATCTTTGCAATAGAATCAATTCATAAATTGATTAGTTAGTTATAACAACTACAAAGTGATTCACAAATCGACTTAAGACTAAAAAATTAGTTATTTTCAAAAGTAGGTTACAATAGCTATAAATACCCTCTTACTCCCATTTTAGCATATAACTTCATATCAGTTCTCTATCACTTTTGAGTGCGAAAAATAGAGAGGATTGTTGTGCTTCATTTGATCTAACTCTGTCTCTCAAAATCACATTTGATTAATAGCTTGGATCAAATTCTGTGAAGATTACACAGTTAGTTAATTGAGATATTCATCTCAATTTTGGTATTGTTTTCTTTTACCCAATTCTTGGTTGCTTTTAGATTTCTAAGATTGATTAAAAATTGGAGATACAAGGAAGGGGTTGATTTTCCCTTGCATATTTTTTTTAGTTGCAAGGTTGATTACAATTAAGCTAAAGGTATAGTGTTATTGTATTTATAGGTTTGGCGAGAGCCCAGTGTAAATCTTATTGTAAATTAGCTATTTAGGAGCCCAGTTACAATCCTATTGTAGTTAATAAAAGAGGTCATCTAGTTGAGGATTGATCCAGTGAATGTAGACTTCATTTGTAGTTTCAGGTGAAGTTGAACCACTTTAAAAATCTATGTTCTTGATTTTTTTTGCACTTTTCTTTACTACATTATGCTATTTTGATTTTTTGCTACATTACTACAATTTTGATCTCAATACATTTCTAAATTTTGTTATTTTATTGCACTATATTTTGATATAATTCTGATTTACTGATTAATTGGTAATTGAACTCCTAATTCTATTAGTGACTACAATATTATCTTGATCTACCAATAGAATCTTTTTTGAAAAACCTTGTGATACAAGAATCCAATCTCAAAGGAAAAAAGAGTATACAAATTTTACAAACATAAAAAAGGGGCAAGATTTATCTTTTGGAACCCTCAGTTGGTATCAGAGCTTTGGCTCTTGATACTTTTGATTTTCTTAAAGAGAATGGATTCTAGCTTCACATTGTTGAATGTCCTCCTATGAACAAGCCACTTGGTTTTAATGGACATCATTATACTTATTGGAAATAGAAAATTAAAGGCTTTATTCAAGCCACTGACATAGACATGTGGGAAATTGTAGAGGATGGTTATAATCTATCACAAACATTGATAAATGGTGCTATAAAACCTAAGCCTAATTCTTTATGGATAGAGGATGAAAGAAAGAAGCAACCTTCTTGCCTTTAAAGTTAAATGGATTATTTCCAACACACTTTCCCTTAATGAATATGAAAGGATTTCAAACTGCACTATTGCTAAACAGATTTAGGACATCACTCTAGTTAAAGCATCTAAAGCACATGCGTTAGTGTCTATTGTATGAGAAATTCAATCCTGGGCAGACCCTCAAGCAACTCAAAAATGGCGAAGGAACCAGCCTGAGGAAATGATTAGATCGCCACGACCTCAGGTCACTTTGCAAAGTGATCCCTGCAGCTCGAGCTTACGGGCTACTAAGCGAGCTCGACCTCAGCTCCATTACTCATAAACGAGCTAGTGACCTGGCTGATGAAGCATAACCTATGACCTGAGGACCCGATAGAAGATTAAGTCATGTCTTGCCCCAGTGGACACATGGGGTCCCGCCTGTAGAAGATAGCCTGTAGTAGTTGAAAGCAGAGATTTAGTCTATGTATTCTATCTTGTATAATAAATACTAATGTAATAGATTTATTGCATATGTAATTACCATTGTAACCTCCTTCCCTCTATAAATATGAGGAAGGAGCCCCTCCATAGAAGACAACGGATTACCTACTGAAACTCTACCAAAACAGAGATCAAACATTGTAATATTGTAGAAATACTATATCAATAACACGCTACCATGGACGTAGGGTCTGGTGATATCCTGATTTGGGTGAATCACATTAAACCTCATGTCTTCTTCTTTGCTCTTCCTTTCATCTTTGTTTATTTCACTGATTCTACTTTATTTTAATCGATTATAGGTCAGAAATCCTAAAGAATCCCCCCTGTTAGCTGGAGTTTGGACCATTACCAAAATTCGACGTCAACATTTTGGCACCATTTGTGGGGATCTCACCTGTTCTAGTTCATTCCTACTGTAATGGCCAAAAGAAGAGTCACCAAGGCCTCAAATGCACAACCCCATCCTTTGGATGGTCATGTTTCAATGACAGACTCGTCAACTGCTCTTGTCATCAGAGTAGTTGCTAGTATTCCTCCAGCCAGTTTAGCATAACCAGCCCTTGTTGCCAACGGCACTGAAGGACTATAGACTTGGCTTCAACGCCAGGAGAAACTTGAACACATGATGGGAGAGCTAACTAAAATAGTCATGATGCTGGTACAGGCACAAGCTTAGAACATGTAAGGGTAGACTAAAGTCACCATACCTGAGGTCGAATGTTTCAGTGAGGCCAACCAGGAACAGACTCCTTATCGCCATCCATATGGCCAAAATGGTGAACCAAACCACCAAGTCTCTAGCCAAAGACTGGGGGGCTTGAATGTTTTGGTGAAGATCTCCTTCGGAGGTTCAGGCACTTGGAGAAGCATCCCCAAAGTCAGAATGACCAAGGTCGCTGTGGGGAGCAAACCGCTCTCTCTAGGGAGATCATGGAGGAACCCATTTCGTGCAAGCTTAAAGTTCTAGCCATTCCGCTATATGATGGAGACAGTGACCCGTATAACCATCTGGACTTATTCAGCATCCAGATGGATCTTCAAGCCTGTAACCCCTCGATCAGATGTCGTGTCTTCCCTACTACTTTGGGCAAAGTTCCCCAAGTGTGGTTCAGGAGCCTCCCGGCTCGTAGCATAAACAGTTAGGAAGACTATCAAGAAAGGTTTATTAATCAATATTGAGCACTGTAGAAGCAATGCGTACCCTCATGCCACCTTATTACGATCTTCCAGGGCAAGTAGGAAGTGCTGAAAGATTACATTGCTTGCTTTAGGCTTGAAGTCAATAATGTTAAGAGGCCCTTGGATGAGGCCGTTCTGGCTACCATCTCAGCGAGACTCTACAGAGATGGAAAACTATTCAAGAGCCTGTACAAGTCCCCAGTTGGCAACCTAGGTGAGTTCTATGAATGGGCCGCGAAACAAGTTAGGTGGGATGAAACTTTTGGCTCGAAGAGAACCAAAGTAAGTGGTTCAGCTCTGAACAGGAAAAGAAACAACTGTGGGAATAGAAATGACAACCTCGAATGCTAGCTTGCTAAAAAAAGTAAGGATGAACGTCCCTTACCCCAAGCTCGCCACAGTACTTATAGCATCTTGTCAAACACTCAAGACAGGATCTTCGTAATGGAAAGGGACAAGGAAGACTTTGAAAAGCCTTTGCCCTTGAAGACTCCCGGTAAGTCCAGACTCAACCGAGAAAAATTCTGCGCATATCACAGCGAGTTTGGGATCGTCATTTCGGAGTGCTAGGCACTGCGAGATGCTATCGAGGATCTCATCGAAAGAGGTCATTTGCATGATTACGTTGTGTAGCCTTCCAGGCAATAGCGTGGATCATCTCGGCATGACACCGAGTGAGAGCGATCCCTTACTATCAGGACGATCTTTTGAACTTTTGTACTTATTTGTAAATTGTATAAACAATTTGAATACGATTACTAATACTAAGTTTTCTTCTATCATGTTAGCGACATCTGCAGTCCACATGCAGTCAACTTATCGCAAACCTTATGAAAAGCTTCACACTCTAATCCTTTGTTCAGTTGAGGCCCACTGGAGCACAATCCGGAGAAGAATTGATGAACACTTCGCCAGTTAAGCAATGGGCTCGTTGAGGTGTGGAGACACTAAAAAATAGTCACTTCGCCAGTTGAGTTGCGGGCTTGCTAAGGTGTGGAGACACTAAAAAACACTCACTTCGCCAGTTGAGCTGCAGGCTTGCTGAGGTGTGGAAACACTATAAAACAATCACTTTGCCAGTGTGACCGCGTGCTCGCTGAGCCAGTTGAGCTGCGGGCTCACTGAGGTGTGGAGACACTAAAAAACACTCACTTCGCCAGTTGAGCTACGGGATCGCTGAGGTGTGGAGACACTAAAAAACACTCACTTCGCTAGTGCGGCTACATGCTCACTGAGGTATGGAGACACTAAAAAACACTCACTTCGCCAGCATGGCACTAAAAAACACTCACTTCACCAGCGCGACTGTGCGCTTGCTGAGGTGTGGAGACACTAAAAACACTCACTTTGCCAGCACGGGTGCGTGCTCTCTGAGGTGTGAAGACACTAAAAAATAGTCACTTATTTGGGCACAAGATCACCCCGACCATAAGATCGGTCACCCTTTTATTTGGGCACAAGTTCGCCTCTACCATGGGATCGCTCACTTGTCAACTTCGCAGCTCTCATGCGAACTCAAATAAGTCACAGTTCTCATGCGTACTTATCTATTTGGTGACGAGATCGGCCCGAGCACAAGATCGCTCATTCATTCTGCAGCTCTCATGCGAACTCAAATAAGTTATAGCTCTTATGCGCACTTGTCTATTTATTCGCCATAAGATCGGCCTAAGCACAAGATCACTCATGCATTCCGTAGCTCTCATGCGAGCTCAAATAAGTCACAGCTCTTATGTGCACTTATCTATTTGGCCATGAGATCAGCCCAAGCACAAGATTGCTCATGCATTGCGCAGCTCTCATGCAAACTCAAATAAGTCACAACTCTTATCACTTATCTATTTGGCCATGAGATAGGCCCGAGCACAAGATCGCTCATTCATTCTGCAGCTCCCATACGAACTCAAATAAGTCATAGCTCTCATGCGCACTTGTCTATTTATTCGGCCATAGGATCGGCTCGAGCATGAGATCACTTGCAACTTATGCCACCTTACACGCAAATCACTCGAATGGTTCAAACCAAGACGATTGCTAAAGAAAATGATGACCACAAACAAAAATTGTAGAAAAGAAATTTTATTTATTAAAAGATCTCAACGAGGCAAATTTACATCAGAGAGCTCTGTATACAGACTAGACAAGATACAAAAAATCTATGATGAAGAAGAAGGATTGGCCACAATGGGCTGCACCTTGGTTTATTAGGGACCATGTGCCGTAACTTTCTTCTTCCAAAGCACAATCAGCGGTAGTGCTGGATCCCTTCGTACTCAACCACTTGCTCCTCCTGAATGAATCTAATCAGTAAGCCTCGGGAGCTAGGCTAACTGAATAGTTGCCTCATGACAGAGTCAAGAGGACACAATCTGGGATCCATAAAAGATCCTTCCATGTTACTGGGGAAGATAAGTCTTTCGAGTTACATATGCAGCAGACCATACACGCCTCTGATAAAGGCCAGAATGCCGGAAATGGTGGGGGTCTATTAGGAAACTCCATGGCTTGAATGAAGAAGAAAGGGTTGTGTCTTCCATATATAGAGCTGGAGGTGTCTCTACCGAAGAATTTGGAACCATTCCCCCTAACCGTCATCATTAATGGCCTCGAAAAATGCTAAGTTGACCCAGCAATAGCCGTTGGACATGTATCACGGAGATGTGGCCTAATGCAGATGGAATGACAATCTCAGGAAAAGGTTTACGATTCAGAAGTTGAAGAGTTTCAACTCCCAGCCCGCAGAGCAAGCTGCGAGTTGGGGGGATAATATTGTATGAGGAATTCAATCTTGGGCAGACCCTCAAGCAACTCAAAAACAGTGAAGGAACCAGCCCAAGGAAATGATTAGATCACCACGAGCTCAGGTCACTTCATAAAGTGATCCCTACAGCTCGAGCTCATGGGCTGCTAAGCGTGCTCGACCTTAACTCCATTACTCACAAACGAGCTAGCGACCTATTTGATGAGGCATAACCTACGACCTGAGGACCCGATAGAAGATTAAGTTATGTCTTGCCCTAACGGACACATAGGGTCCTACCTGTAGAAGATAGCTTGCAACAACTGAAAGCAGAGATTTAGTCTATGTATTCTATCTTGTATAATAAATGCTGATGTAATAGATTTATTGCATATGTAATTATCATTATAACCTCCTTCCCTCTATAAATATGAGGAAGGAGCCCCTCCATAGAGGACGATGGATTACCTATTGAAACTTTGGCAAAACAGAGATCGAACATTGTAATATTGTAGAAATACTGTATCAATAACACACTACAGTGGATGTAGGGTAATTCGGATTTGGATGAACCATATTAAACCTCGTGTCTTCTTCTCTGCTCTTCCTTTCGTCTTTGTTTATTTTGTTGATTCTACTTTATTTTAATCTATTATAGGTCAGAGATCCTGAAGAATCCCCCCGTTGGCCAGAGTTTGGATCATTACCAAAATTCAACATCAACCGTGTCTAAATATGAAATGTTTAAGATGGAAGAGGGTGAATCAATTAGAGATCTCATTCAAAGATTTACTGCCATAACTAACCATTTAATGTTGCTTGGAAGAATCTTTGACAATACAGACTTAGTCCATAAAATCCTAAGATCTCTCACTGAAGAATGGCAGCCTAAGGTGACAGCCATAAAGGAATCACTAAAGATGGGGATGCCAACAATTTAGGAGCTTTATAGAAACTTACAAGAGCATGAATTAGAGTTGAAGAGATATAGGAAATATGGTGATAACAAAAGGAAGAAAAATTTGGCACTTAAGGTTGCAAAATCATTTGAAATTGATGATGAGGAGTTTGATACTGATGAAGAAGCTCATGAGGAAGACCAAATGGCACTCCTAAGTAAAAAGTTGTAGAAACTCTTAAGAGAAAAGAGGAATAAGGACAAGAGGAAACCTGTTCGACAAAAGAGGAATCAAAGCAAAAATAAGGAAGAGAATTCCTCATACACTTCTACATGCTTTGAATGCAAAAAATTGGGACACTTTAAACCAGATTATCCAATATTCCTAAAGAGACAACTTGAGAATGAGAGAAAGAAGAGAAAATTGACTTTTAAGAAAGGTAATCTAGCAATTTAGGATAATGAATAAGCTGAATTTGGAGATGAAGAGGAAGAAATTGAGGAGGAGGCACTTCTTTGCCTCATGGCTAGAATTGAAGATGAAAATGAGGTATTTAAAAACCAATCCTTCTTTTACTCTAGAGATGAGCTTAATTCATTTGATGAAAATTTTAGTGACTATGAATCTAACTCTATTGATGATGATCAAACTGATGATTTGTATGAAGAGTTATATGATGTTTTGAGAAAAGCTAAGGAAGATTTAAAACATGCTAGAGTAGAAAAAGAAGCCTTACTTGAAAAAATTCAACAGATTGAAAAATAGAAAAATGATCTGTATGATTTGGCTGAAAATTTTTTGAGTGAAAATAAAACTTGTGATCAATGTGAAATTTACAAATCCAAGATAAACACATTGAATAAGGCTTTAGATGGTTTTACAAACAACAGATTGAGAATGAATGATATGCTGCAAAATCAAAATGGTTTTCAAAACAAATTTGGTTTAGGATTTAGATAGCAAACCAAAAGGAGATCAAAGAAAAATTCTAAAACTATCAAGTCTAATAGAAAATTCATACATATTACATGTTTTTATTACAATCAAAAGGGACATCATATTAAGCATTGTCCTTATAGAAATGGTACATATGAGCTTGTTGTATACTAAAATTAGCCTCGCGAGGATGAGTCCTTGAGGCAACGAAGACCAGTTCTTGTGACCCAACGAGAAGAGTTCAGGACCGACCCGACAAAGTTGTCAATCACTTTGCTCGTGCCCGCTTCCTCGCTGCAGTGACCCCGAAGCCAGAAAATCCCGCTCGGATGCCTAAAATATCTTGCTTGACACGACAACGGTTAAAAGCCTACAGTCATCCCAAGGGGCCCACCTCCGCAGCCTATATGCTATAAACAGCCGGATTATAGTCTTTTCACTGTCCTTTCTCATTTATTTGATGTAACACAACTATAGCTAGTAATTAATGCATGTAACCTCTCCTTCCTCTATAAATAGGATTGCATTGTTAGCAAGGGGGAGAGGGCCAATCCTTGTAAGCAGACAATAATAAAATCTTCGCTGTGGATATAGGGTCTGGTATCGACCGGATTTAGCCGAATCACACTAAAAACCACCACCTCTCTTCCTCTTGGTTCACCCTTGACTACACTTCAAAAGCGGCATTGATTCCCAAAACCCAATACTAGTTGGCCAAAATTCATCTCCTTCGTACGAATCGAATTTCACTGTCAACAGAGCTAAAACCCCATGAGAAACTGGTTTGGATACCAAAAACACTTACATCTATAAAAAATTTTGTTATGTCTACTAACACATTTGGACCCAAAACTTACTATGTACCATAAATGCAATTGTAATTATTGATCTACAGGTTTATGGGAGATACAAGAGCAATCTATGGTTCTTGGATAGTGGTTGTTCATGCCATATGATAGGAAATGAGGACAAGTTTATGTCTCTCACATAAATAATAAGAGGTAAAGTAACTTTTGGTGATGATGGTAAAGGTAAAGTGAAAAGAATTGGTAAGGTTGGCAAACTTCCAAATTGTTTTATTGATGATGTGTTATTTCTAGAAGGCCTTGGCAAAACCTACTTAGTATCAGTTAGTTTTGTGACAAGGGAAACCAAGTAGTTTTCAATTCAAATAAATGCTTAGTCATAAATAATAATGATAAACATGTTAAGCTGGTAGGTAGTAGGATTAATAATATCTACATGATAAATCTAGACCCAGAATTAAACTTAGATTCTGCTTGTTTGGTTAGCATTAATGATGACTCATGGATTTGGCATAAAAGACTTGGACACACCAGCATGGATATCATTGAAAAAATATCTAAAAGGGACTTAGTGTTAGGATTGCCAAATTTGAATTACACCAAGGACAGAATATGTGATGCATGCCAAAAAGGGAAGCAAGTAAAGTTATCAATTAATTAAAAAAATATTGTTTCAACTACAAAACCTTTGGATTTACTTCACATAGACTTGATTAGTCCATCTAGAATCAAAAGTTATGGAGGAAACCTCTATATTCTTGTAATTATAGATGACTATTCAAGGTTTACATGGACCTTATTTTTATCCCACAAAAGTGACACATTTGAAGCCTTTAAAAGGCTAGCAAATGTGATTCAAAACCAAAAAGGGTATTCCATTTT
>JANHAO010023996.1:0-11762 GCA_026873985.1 Saraca asoca
GATAACTTCTCACCACAGACTTCATCTTACATATGCAATACACGATGAATGCAATATAAGATGAATATACAACCTTTATATCCAAATCACAGAATGTATAGTTCTGGATGCGATAGGGCTTAATCAAATTGGCCTAGGGCACCCACCCAAACTAATAACTTTCCCTCTCCATTGGTGAGGGTTAGGTTGAAGGAGGGCTTGCTATCAGGGAAGGCTTTGAGTAATAAGCTTGGGACTCAGGCAAGTCAGTAAACTCTAATCAACTAGGGTGCATCCCATTGGTGAGAGGTCTCTTCTCGAGTGGCAATCTCCTCTTAAAGGGATCTAGTTGTAGCTTATTTTGGCTTGTATTTTCTCTTCCTGATGTAATTTCACCTCATTAAGGCTTTTTAATGAATAAAATTTTCTTGGCAGTCTTAACATGTTGTCTTTAGCTTTCGGTATCTGCAACAATGCAAACTTTCATAGCTCATAAAGAAACATTCAAATAACCAATCAACGAAAACCTTCTTGAGCACAATAGTCAAAATAGAATATCACGCACATAAGTATTGCCGAATCCTCAAAATGGATTGCGCATAATTAGAAAGTCGCATGAAAGCTATGAACACTTAGTCACATGTGAGCTGTGAACTAGAGCGATACCATTGCCTTAGGCAAACAATTAGGTCATCAATTCTTTACACTTTAGTGAGCTCATAGCTATGCTAGCATTGAGCATTTAAGAGTGCCTTCGCACCTCAGCAAGAATGTAATTGTGCTAGCAAAGTGAGTTTATTTTGAGCATCTCCACACCTCAATGAGCATTCAGCTACACTGGCAAAGTGAGTGTTTTTTAGTGCCTCTACGCTAGTAGAGCAAGTGTTTTTTAGTGCCTTTGAACCTTAGCGAACACGTAGCTATGCTAGCAAAGTGAGTGTTTTTTAGTGCCTCCACACCTCAGCGAGCACGCAGCAACGTTGGCAAAGTGAGTGTTTTTTAGTGCCTCCGCACCTCAGCAAGCACGTAGCTACGCTGGCAGAGTGAGTGATTTTTAGTGCCTTTGCACCATAGCGAGCATGCAACCAATCTGGCAAAGTGTTCATCAATTCATCTTTGGAATAAGCTCCAGGGGGCCTCAACTGGATCAGAGGTCATAGTTGGCACAAAGTTATAAAAGAGTTAACTGCATGCAAGCTGTGAAAGGTGCAAACGCTTGGTAGTAAAGGGCAAAATGAAAAGATGAAGATAACAACATTAAGCAGACCGACAAACTACTCCAAACAATGCAGAAGGAGGCATTTACATTTACACTTGAATCAAAGATACATTGCTAATGTATGACTCCGACCGAGCCCATCAGCTCTTAGTCACTATTACGATGGGAAGGCTGGGACTGCTACTCTGTAGGTCGCACCATGTACTCCCCTAGATGATCACTCCTTATCAGGTCTATAATTGCATCCTTGAGGGCCCAACAGTTTGAGGTACCATGGTTGGCCTCATTATGATAGGCACAGAACTCATCTCTGTTCCTTTGCCTAAATGGGGTCTTCAAAGGTTTGGGGCTTCCAAAGTCCTTTTTGTCCCTTTCTACTGCATAAATCCTATCTGGGAGTCTGATAGGATGCTATACTGCTCAGGGTAGTCTGAATGGTGAGGTCGCTCACCTCCAGTCCTTTTGGGCTTCTTCATAGTCCATTCGACAAAGTGATCATCCTGGTCCATATCGCCCCTCTTCTTGTCGTGGGAAGAGCCAGCCCTCTCATTCTTCTTATCAGACCCTTCCGAACCAAAGGTTTCCTCCTATTTAATCTATTTAGCAACTCGCTCATAAAACTCGACAAGATCTTTCACTAAGGACTTACACAAATTCTTATACAATTTTTTGTCTTTGCGAAGTCCCATAGAGATTGTCGCCAAGATGGTTTCTTCAGATGGATTCTCCATTGAATTGGCCTCGAGCTGGAATCTTGTAATGTAGTCCTTTAGTGACTCATGTTTGCATTGGAAGACCATAGTGAGGTGACAAGGGGGCATAAGCTACCTCTTCAGTGCTCTATACAGTTGATGAATTTTTGTTGACAATCTTCCCAACTGCAAATTGAGTGGGCTGGGAGGCTTCTGAACTAAATGCAAGATATTCCTCCTGGTGTGGCCAAAAACACTCGACACTTAATCAGGATTAGTTGTTTGCAAGTCCATCTAAACATTGAACGCATCCAGATGATCATATGGGTCAGAGTGCCCATTATACAGTGAAATTGCAGGGACCTTGAGCTTGAGAAGGAGAGTTGGAGTTTCAATTTCTTTAAAGAGCGGTGACTGCTCTTTATATTGAGCTCAATCACTTGGAGCTTGAAGGTGCTCCTCCAACTGGGTTATTTTCTAAAATAGCCCTCCAACCAATGGGTCATGTGCCCCGAATTGCTGGCTGGGAGATGGCTAAAATCTATGACCCTCACGATCACGGGAGTTACCACTTGGAATTTGCCCTTGCGAGCAACAAGCTGGAGAATTCTCTTAGTTGAGGTTGCCTGAAATCCCAACTTGCTATTGCTGGTGAATGTTCACGGGCATTGCAGCTTCATCCTATCTCTGCACACCCTATGCTAACATTGTAACTACTTTGGTTAGTTCTCCCATCATATTTTCTAATTTTTCCTGATGTTGGAGCCAAATCTGCACTCCATCGATGTCATTGGCAAAGGCAATCAGTTGAATACAACTAGTTAGGGGAAACCAATGGTTGTATTAATGACGAGAGTGGTGGAGGAGTCTGTTGTTGAGACATGTCCTTTTGGAGGGTTGAGTAGCACATTCGAAGCTCTAGTGACTCTTCCCTTAGCCACTACAGCAAAAAATGAACCAGAACATGTGAGATCCCCACAGACAGCACCAAAATGTTAAAGGTGGAATCTGATTCTGATCCAAACCCTAACCAACTAAAGGTTCTTCTAAGATCTCAAACTGTTAACTAGTTCTAAAATAGGAAATCAGCAGAACAAGCAAGAGAGGAGGGAAGTGCAACAAGAAAGCATAAAAGTTTTTAACATGGTTCAGCTAAATCCAGACGGCACCAGACCCTATGTCCCCGGTAATGTATTAATCTGAGAATACCTTTTTACAAAGTTTCAGTATATCGGTCTCCTTTTTTTACTGTTCATCCCTTTCCAATATTTATAAAGGAGAGGAGGTTACAATTGTAATTTTACATGTAGTAAATTTATTACATCAAGTATCTAATGTACAAGATAGGACAGTCTAACTAAATCTTGTAATTCAACTACTGCATATTATCTCCTGTAAGTAGGCCTCACGTGTCTGCTAGGGAATGTGCATACTGATCTCCTGCTTAGCGAGCTCTCAGGTCATTGATCACTCCTCGCTAGCTAGATCCTTCGGTCTAGAGGAGTGTTTATCTTCAGTGAGATCGAGCTCACTACATTGGGGATGAGCTCAAACTAAGGAAGTCGCTGTGCGATGTGAGCTTGAATCTTGTCGTTCTAGCCGCCGTTCAAGCTGGAGCCCTGCCACACTTGGACTGTTCACTGATCCATCAGGGCAATCCTAGATTTCTCATATAACAATTAATGATAATTGATTTTGATAATCTGGTCATGATTTAATCATGTTTTTATTATTATAGAAAAATAATTAATTCCCATTATGATTTCATATATTTGATATATGATTAATACTTTGTCTTGCATCATTTTAATTTGTTTTTGAAATATAAAATCAAGTTTGAATTGATTTTATGAGATAAAATTAAATAGAGATTTATGATATAAATCCATATCAGTTTAAGAGATAAATTTGATATTATAAATTAATCTAAATCTATTCATGGGATAAATAATAGTTACAGTTTAATTTTATTGAATGAATTATGTGTTATACATGTGATGAAGATATTTTTATGCAATTGACCTAATGCATCATATGCTTTACATGTATGAGATACATATATGATTAAATAATTGCCAATCAAAGATTGGATCATATGCCTAAATTTTAATAATTTGTCTGTCACAAAATTTATACAATAAAGAAGGCAAAACCACATATTTCATATTGCAAGTTAACCTAATGAGGTTAGGAGTCATGTTTTTATATTTATTTGATAAATATATTTTATATCATGTGATGAAATTGCATCATGGATGATTATAGGCTATTCCATGGGGTATAATTTTTAAATGAGGCCTATGTGTCTTGGCCTCTTTCATTATTCTAGAATTGTATTTCTTTCTCCCCTTTTAATGTACTTTACCTAACTATGAGTCAAGGTTTTCTTTGCATGAAATGTAAATAAAATAGGATGAAGACAAAGTAACTTTGCACATGTCAACATAGTGGAGTGAAGAAGTGTAGATGATAGCCCATGTATGTATGGGATGTATATATAAATTATTTTACACTCTAGGATAGTGTTTTGCATTAAAGCTAGGGTGAAAAGCCTATAATCATCCATGGTAGATATCTATTTGCTATATGTAAGAGATGCATCATAGTTCATAGTTATTTATTAATGTCTATGATGCATGCTAATTCAAAATTATAGGATATTTCAATTAAACAAAGATGAATCCTAGATTAATTTAAAATCTGTCACTTGAAAAATGTTTCAAGGGCATCCAAATATTAAGTTGAAAGTGGAATAAATCAAAGAGTTTGATCAATCAAAGCCTTAACAACCAATATGAGATGTTATCATGTTTTATATGCATAGCCAATAATATTTGGGGAATGTAAAATATGAAAAACTATATTGTTTGTTTTATGCATAGTGATGTTCATAAAGTGTATGATATTGGAGCTATCATTAATAGTATTTGGGGGCATCATTAATGGGCATACTTGTGTGGAAACAATGGGTTTGACTTGACATGAATTTGCATAAGAGGGCAATAGTATTCAAGTTCATGTCAAATCTAAGGTTGTGTAAATTGATGGTTATATGAAGATATAATTGATAAGAGTTTTCTACCTTTTGAACTTACTATAGGATTTCCAATAATATTTGGGCTCATAGTGAATTTAATAAGATCTTAATAATATTGTGGTTTTACATTAATCATAAAGACCTCCCTTTATCCAATACTTAACACAAACAAGTTAACTGGCCCATTTAGATTGCCTAAGGAATTTAAGAAATAGTTCTTGATTCTTAAAAGGTAAGCTACATGCTTATTTAAAAACCTCCTACAAGCATATTAGAGGATGGAACTGAGAAAATAGGCTGACTTAATGGAAAACCCATAAAAGCTACTCAAAATTAACTAAAAAAAAAAAGGGAACCTCCTTTCATTATGGGAAACTCAAGCATTAGAAGAGAAACTGCAAGGTTTACCTTGTAGATTTGAATTAGAATAGTTTTGATTCATATATATTCTTTGTTGGAATTAACCACTCAGTTAATAATGCTTCTTATTAGATACCATATATGAGTCTCACATTTGCAATGAGTTGCAATAATGGCAAGAAGCAAACAACTAAGTAAGGTAAAGTATTATTATGGCTTAGGAATGAAGCAAGAGTTACTACATTGGCTATGGGAACAATTAAATTTTTAATTCAAGATTTACTTATTATGTTCCAAATTTTGTTAAAAATGTTATTTCTATTCCACTATTAAATCAAGAAATTTTTTTTTAAAAAAAAGTGTTCCATTGTAAAAGATGTTCTTTTATATAGTACTAGAACATTATTAAACAATCTTTATATTCTTGAAACCAATGATTCCATAGTATGCCTTCAATGAAGAAAAAGATAAAAACAAGATGATCAAAATCATGTATACATCTAGCATCATAGGTTTGATCATATTTTGATGGATAAGATAAACAAGTTGGTTATTGATGGGTTATTAAATCTATTTGAATTGGAATCAATTCCAACTTATGAGTCTTATCTAAAGGGAAAGGTGGCCAAGTTACCATTTGTTGGAGAAAAGAGAGAGCATAAGATATGTTAGATTAGATTTACACAGATGTTTGTGGACCACTAAATGTTAATGATCAAGGAAGATATACCTACTTTGTTACCTTTATAGATGATTATTCAATGTATTGGTATATGTTTCATATGAAGACCAAGTCTAAGGCTATTGAAAGATTTGAATAGTTCATATTCAAAGTAGAGAAAGAAACAAGCAAAAGTATAAAAGTTCTTCCATCTAATCTAGGAAGAAAATACTTAAGCACTAAATTCCTTGATCATTTTAAAGAGAGTAAGATTTTCTCTTAGTTGACTCCTCTATGAATATCTCAACTCGTGGTGTTTTAGAGTAAAGGAAAGAAACCTTATTGGATATGGTTGAATCCATGACAAGTATCACTGATCTTCTAACTTCATTCTAAGGATATTCCTTAGAAATAGCCATGCAAGTTCTTTATAGAGTTTCCTCAAAATTGGTGCCTAAGACACCTTAGGAGCTATGGTATGGCAAGAAACATAGTTACAAAAATCTAAAGATATATGGCTATCATGCCCATGTCAAGAGGCTAGTAAGGACAAATTGGATAATGGATCTAATAAGTGTCTTTTCATTGAATATCAAACAAGAATCAATTGGATATTATTTCCACCATCCTATTGAGTAGTAGGTGTTTGTCTGAAGGAATGCCACTTTACTAAAGAAAAGTTTTCTCTTAGATAAAGTTACTAGACCCACAATGATAGACCTTGAAGAAGTTCAAGAACCGTAAACCACTATCTCAAGACTAATCAAAGTTGAAGTTCAAACTAAACCTATTAATATACAACCTCTTCCAAGATCCAAGAGAACTTTAAGATTATTTGAGAAGTATAGTCTAATGGTTAGAGGTGATGTAATCACCTTTTATCGGATATCGATCCAAGAACCTATCAAAAAGCAATGCTAGACATCGATTTAGGAAAATGGCAAGATGCCATCAAATTTAAAATGGAACAATTAGAAGGTTTCATATCTAGGGTAGTGAGCAAAAAGTTTGCAAACTACAAAGATCCAATTTAATGGTGCAATCAAAGAGTTCGGTTTCATCATAAATGTAGACGAACCTTGTGTATACAAGAAGGTTAGAGAGAGTGTAGCCACTTTCTTGATGTTTTATGTTGATAAAGTATTACTCATTGGGAATGATATAGGTATGTTACATGCAAATAAAGCATGTTATCAACTAACTCATCTATGAAAGATTTAGGTGAAGCATATTATATATTGGGGATAAAGATCTATAAAGATAAATCTAATAGGATACTAGCTTAACCTAAACATTATACATAGACAAAGTGTTGAAAAGGTTTAACATGAAAAAATCCAAAAAGGGATTGTTTCCAATACACTATGTGATTTAGTTATCAAAATCCTTGTCCCCAAAAGCTCCAAATAGGAGGAAAAGAATGGTTTTGATACCCTATGCATTTGCAATAGGGAGTATAATGTATGTTATGTTCTGGTTAAGGATCAATATTGCATGTGCTATAAGTGTCATGAGTAGAGATTAATCCAATTCAGGTAAAGAACACTAGAAAGCTAAGAAAGGGATTCTTAAGTGCTTAAGAAGGCCTAAAGATCTCTTTGTGATATATGGAGGAGTAGAATTGAAATTAAAATTTTATATAGATTGTAGTTTTCAATCTAATTTCAATGAGTCAAAGTCAGCATCTAGTTCTATGTTAACTCTTAATTATGGAATGGTCTATTGGAAAAGTTCATAATAAGAAATAATCCAATTTAACTATTGAGGCTGAGTACATTATGGCTTCAGATGCAGTAAAAGATATTGTTTGGATGAGGAACTTCTTCTCAAAGTTAGGAGAGGTTCCTAGTATTGCTAATCTAGTAAGTGTATACTGTGATAAAATTGTACAAGCAAAAGTAGTGAGGTCTTAGCAAAGATACAGACATGTGATATGGATTTATCACTTAATCTTAGAGAATATAGCATATCCACTGACCAAGCTATTGTAACAATAAGTGTATGAACACCATCTTGAGAAGATATGCTAGAGATACATAGGCGATTGGCTTCGGGGCAAGTAAGAGATTTTTAGAATTGTACCTTACAAGACAATTATATATGATGTAATAGGACATATTTGATAATGATTTTATTCAATCAATTATTGTTGATAAAGGTATTTTACTTATCATACATGCTTTAAATATTGTTTGATAAAAGTCCATGGATCAAAAGGGCTAATGGAAGAGGTCATGCATAGAGATGACAATCATGAAACGGGATTCCTTATCAACCCTGATCTTAAATTCTTCTAGTCATAGAATCATTAGAAATGGACTCCAATTATTTAGATAGATTAGCATATATGATGCATGCTCAATTGGGAGGATGTTTTATTTCACAGACATTGGTGTAGAAACATTAGTGCATATATATGACTGCTTATTAGTTGAATGAGTTCACTAAGTTGACCTACCTAAGAATTCATGAATGGAATATGAATAAGTCAAATTGGAATTCTCATGTTGCAAAGGTGCTAATTGGTCAGAATCATAGCAATCTTACATATAGTCAGTTATACATTAATTCTATTATGGTTCCTAGGAATGATAAAAGGGACAAACGTTAGGTATAGCTTTGCTATGTATGAAGTTTATGAATACTAATAAGGGATCCATCGCTTTTTGAAATAAGGAAAGAGTGTCCCATGTTTCCTAAGTACCCTAACTTAGGAAATCCTTAGCCAAGGTAGGTTGAAATCAGAAAAAAGTTTTCTAAGTTTCACAAATGAGTCATGCTTAAAGATATGGATACATAGTTATTAAATGGTTAGCATTTTCAAATTAATACCATATCCTAACTTCAATTGGGATATTGAACAAATGAAAGGACTATACTAAATGATAGTTGTAATTGAAAAGGTTCATAATTATAATTCACGTAAACCAAGTCTTCATGGCATGTTGCTAGACATTAATCATGATTTATAGGATTTAGAATTAATGAGATTAATTCTAAATATTAAATTAAAAGTGTTTAATTATATCATAAATAATTATGTCTAGCTTAATGGTTAACCTAAGGGGTTACACACATGAGGTCGAATATATTCACATTTATTTATTTAGAGAGAGAGTAATTTAATTGTGAGATAATTGATAATTTAACTATGAGATAGTTGATGAATAAATAAAGAGTTTATTTATCTATTTATTTTATTGGACAATAGCTTTAGGAAATTCCTTGTTCACTAGGTAGTAGTTGATTATGATTCCTAAAAATAAATATAAATAAATATTTTATTTCTTTATTTATTTATATTATTAGGCAATGTTTTAGGAAATTCCTTATTCACTAAGTAGTGGTTAATTAGGATTCCTAGAAATCCTAGTAATCTTTTATAAGAAGGCGACTTGATAGGCAATTCATGAGATGACTATAAATAGATATCTACAAGATTTGTAGAAAACCCTAATTCACAATAACGATTGCAAGAATTGTAGCTTCTAATCACCAGATTCCTATGTGCTCATATGCTAAGTTAATCACAAAAAATTTCCTTTCACTAATGCTAGCACAAAGGTGTGATAGAGTTGAGGCTGATCGTCTAGGCTTGCCTTAGAGGAAACACGCCTGGGTCTCTTTTCATAAAGTTCTAGAATACGGTTCAATTGGGAGAATGATATATTTTGTTATGATTATTTTTCTTTTAATTCAAATGATGCATAACCGATCCTAGGTTTAGAAATTTGGCTTTAAAATGAATTTTAAGTTCTTATTGTACAACACAATCTGATTGCCTTTAACTGAGATTTCCCAATAGTTCTTGAGTGTTCTCTTGACCTTGGGCAATTTCACCAGTTCGTATGTCTTATTCTTATGTAAAGACTTTATTTCATCTTGCATCACTTGTAACCACTTTTCTCTATGTTCACCAGACATATCATCTTTATAACTTTCTAGATTCCCCCCATCAATAAGTATCACATATTCATTAGGCAGATATATCTTTGGGAATGATAGCCATTTTTAGTAGATTTTCTCAACTGAGGCTTAACTCGCTGTTCTAGTAAAATTGGATTAATAGGCACCCAAGGATGAAGTGTAGACTCATTAACTCATGCATCTCCCTATTGATCATTGGTAACCATGGTAGGAGGTTCAAGACTCAAATTCACATAACTGGTGTCTATTGGCTTTGACTTTTCAATTTTCTCAAAATCTTTAATAGTTTGCTCTTCAAAGAATATCGCATCTTGGCTTCTAATAACTTTCTTATATATTGGATCCCACAATCTGTGACCAAACTCATCATGACTATAACCAAAGAAAACACACTATTTAGTCTTGCCATTAAGTTTGGATCTTTCATCTATTGGATGTGAATTAATGTTCTATAGCTAAACACTCTCAAATGGTTGCATGAGGCTTTTTTCCTGCACCCTCTCTAGAACATCATAATCAAGAAAAGCTAAAGGAGAAAGGTTAATTAAATCCATTGTAGTTCTCATTGCTTCACCCTAGCAGGTTTTCTACAACTTAGCATGAGAAAGAATATATCTAATTCTTTCATTAATTGCTCAGTTCATTCTCATGACTACCTCATTTCATCAAGGTGTCTCTAATACAATCTTTTCAAGCCTAATGCCATGATCTTTGTGATATTTCTCAAACAAACCTCTATACTTGCCACCATTATCTATTCAAACACATTTCAAATTCATTTTGCTTTCTTGTTCAACACACACATGAAATTTAGTAAAAACATTGAGTACTTGGTCTTTAGTTTTTAGTGTATAGCCTAAACTTTCCTAGAGTGGTTATCAATAAATGTGATAAAATATGCAACACCAACCAAGAGTTCTTGAATCTATAAAATAGACATTAGTATGAATCAAATCTAGAATATTTCCTATGTAAAAGGGATTTAAGAAATGAAACTCTATGTTGTTTATTAACCAAACAATGAGTACAATTCTTTAGGGACATACCTCTCATTGGAAAGAAGTTTCACTTTACCAACATATTAAGTCCTTTCTCACTTAACTGACCATGCCATAACATAGAAGAAGACTTAGGGACACACACCTTTTCTTTACATAGTGTTACTGTTGTTCTATGAAGAGAGCAAATATTTGCACCTTTTGCCACAAATAAAGGCCCCTTTGTGAACTTTCATTTACCTTACCATGGTAGCTTTCAAAACCCATATCATTAAGATTTCTAGTAGATAACAAACTAAGATTGATATTGATGGTCCTAATAGAATAATTAACTTGTGAAATAGATCTTACCTTTTTCCTATTAGGGAATTTATATACACCGTTATCAATTTTAATATTTCTTTTGATGAGATATGTAGAGAATTGATTAGCAGTAGGTGTGAAGATAATAAAGATTAAAAATTAACAATAAGAACAGTTAAATTGTAAGTGAAGAAAGAGAAGTTGAAGACACAGATTTTTAAAGTGGTTCAACTTAAATTGAAACCGCAATTTAAGTCTACTCCACTTGATCTTTCTCAACTGAAAGACCTCTCGAATAAAATCAAAAACTATCAGGATTATCAAGCTCCTAAATTGCCAGTTTTACAACAAACACACAAGAATTTAACAAGCTTCTTGCTAACCTAGAAGAATTAAGACAGGCTCTTCTAAACTTATACAGATTTCTAAATCCTAGAAATCTCAAATAAAAAAGGAAATTGAGTGAGAAAGCAATTAAAGAATACAATACTAGTGTTTGAGATGAAAATCTCAAACAAGCTAAGATAGATTCAAGTAATCTTTGATCCAAAATTTTTGTAGAAATCTCTGAAGCTTTGATGAGGTA
>JANHAO010023997.1:0-11737 GCA_026873985.1 Saraca asoca
TATGAGGCCTTTTGGGGGTAAAGCCCAAAGAGCAAATCCGTGAGGGCTTGGACCCAAAGCGGACAATATCATACCAATGTGGAGTCCGTGGTATCCATACGGGCCCGACAGAACCTATTCAATGAGACAAAGCAGGCATTGCCAAAATATTTTGATATGAAGAACTTTGGTGATACCTCTTTTGTGTTTGGCATATAAATCCATCCTAATAGTCTTGGGGTTTTCTTGGCTTGTTTCAAAAATCATATATTAAGAAAGTTTTCAAAAGGTTCAATATGGCTACATGCTCTCATAGTGCTACCACATGTTCAAAAAGGTGAGATTCTTTCCAAAACTCAATGTCCTCAAAATGATTATAAGAAATCAAGAATGAAAGTGGTCCCACATGCTTCTATTGTAGATAGCCTAATGTATACTTAAGTATGCACACATCCAGATATTGTTTATGTAGTTAGTGTACTAGGGAGATATCTGAGTGATCCTAGTTAAAGTCATTGAATTGCAGCAAAGAAAGTTATCAAGTACCTGTAAGATACAAAGAATTATATGTTGGCCTATAGAAAATTTGATGATCTTATGATTATAAACTACTCAGACTCTAATTTTGCTAGTTATCTAGATGATAAGAAATTGACATCTAAATACATTGTTATGATAATAAGAGAAGTTGTTTCGTGGAAAAGTGTTAAACAGTCATAGCAACCTCTACTATGGAAGTAAAATATGTTGCATGTTATAAAGACACTTGTGAGATTGTGTAGTTAAGGAATTTCATATTTGGTTTTAATATTATTGAGAGCATTTTGTGGCCTTTAATCATTTATTGTGATAATGTTGCTACTATAAACTTCTCTTAAAATAATAAAAGTTTGCTTATACAAAGCATTTTAATATGAAATATCAATTTGTTAGAGAGAAAATATGTGAGCATCATACATGATTGATCATATTTCCACTGATTGTATGCTTGTGAATACAATGAACAAAGCCTTAGTTGTTGAAATGTTTAGAAAACATGTAATAAGTATTGGCCTAACAGAGTCTTCTAATGTTCTAGGTTAGTATGAGTTTCTTTTGATAATAAACTTATGGTAATGATGATTTCAAGACTTATATTATTGAAATATTGATGATATTGTCATATGTTTCATATATGTTTATGTCTGTGTGTGTACAGTTGATTATGCACATTGTTTTATGGCATGTTGATAGAGATATTTAGAAAAAGTCTCATTGTTATGTTGAAATTGTTAATTCTCATTTTGATATCTTGAACGGATGCATAGATCATTTGGTAAAGATATACATATGATCACATTTTGTTGTATATGTTTTGTTACTCACACATTCCATGTTATGTTTTGATTATTGAAATGTAAGTAATCAAAACATGTATGACATTAGCATCCTTATCGAATATGATGATATGCATTATTTGGTTTTTATGTTGGAGCAATGGTTATAGTAGTGTCATAATTGTTTTGGCATTCTTTGTTGTTGACACAAATTGTGATCCAATATGTTGTTTATCAAACTATATTGTATAAGTGGAATATTGTTAGAATTTTTTATATTGTACTACCATAATTCAAATTATTTGTTAAATAGGATTATTGAATGTAAAGACAATATTGTATAAGAGCCTGTAACTGGTGATCAAATAATTTGGCCTTAATTCACACCTAAACCTATTATGGATATTAGAGGTGTAATCTTTGTCAGTGGGCCTACAATGATAAATTACTTAACCCTATAGGATTGTAATAAGGTTGGTCCCTACTCACACTCTAGTTAAGGCTCGCTTGTTTCAGATTTTTTTTAGAAAAAAGTTACTTTTTTTAAAATAAAAAGAAACAAAAAACTTTTAAAAAAATAAAAGTAATAAAAAAGCTAAAATTTGACTTTTTTTTTTAGAAGATCCAATTTACTGCTTCAAAAAAAATACTTTTTGATTTTTTTTAGAATTTGCTGCTTAAGTCCATCCAAACGGAATATTAGTGTTATAGGCACTCGTTAAGGTTACAAAATAGATTCATCTCCCATTCTCTACTAGAGTTGATGGGAAGTGTACCTATCAAAAGCTATTATTCATGGTTTCTCAATGAGCATATGTAATTTATTTGTTAATTTTAATTCATGAATTGTACAAATTTATACTTTGTAACATGACTTTTGGATCATGTTTTTGGTTATTTCCGTTCTTGCAAATTCTTGTAGCATAATGTTATTGATTTTGAAAAATAAATTTTTATTAAAACTTATAGTTGAATATTTTCCTTAATTTTTTTAAAACAAGTTTAATTCAATCTACTTAATTTTTGTATTTGCTATTTTTATTTTATTTTTAATAATTGATAATATTTTCTTTTAATTGATATTATATTAGTTAATTACTTAATTATATGATTTTATTAATAAAGTAAATCACATTAAATGTTATAGAATAATTTTAGGTATGTTTATTTATAAAAAAAAAATAAAAAACTGTTATTTATGAATCTTGATTCTTAACGTATTTAATTAAATAATAACGAAATTACACGTGCTTGTGGAAATAATCACACACGATTTAAATAAGGTATCCAAAAATATTATCATATACTTAAATTCAGATCTCACGTAATCATATCAAATTACAATACAATATTGGAGTTGTTGGTACAGTTGTACAATGACTTGTGATTTTTTTTTTTTTTTTTTTGCGGCTTGTGAAAAAACTTGGGAAAAAGTTAAATTCACATTCTTATGTCAACTTTTCACATCCTTTTATAAAACAGACCTTAAACTAGATCTCACCTCAACTTTTTACATCCTTTTATAAAACAAGTGATACCTTAAACTAGATGTCACCTATTCTATGAGGGGTGTGTAGATTTAATGTTAGTATAGGGATATTAGTGTAGCAAAACTCAAAAAAACTTTGGAAGTAAAAGTGGATTGTTCTTAAATTTAATTATTCTAATAATTTTCAACTTTAGAGATATCGGATGTGGAAATGCTTTATTTTTAATGTTATTATTTAAAGAATTTCTAACTTTGATCGTCACTTTATTTAAATTCCAGCCTTGGGTGAGGTTGGGCGATGTTAAGGTCCTTCCTTGCGTGGGAATCATGCAAGCCTAAGCACATGTTTGATAAAAGGTTCTACCTTTTTAAGGCAACGCAAAGGTTTGATCCCTCGCTTGAGATTATGACAGGCTGAACAGTTGTTGTATAGGGTTCTTTATTTGTTACAAAGTTTGATCTAGTCGCTTGTTTTCCAATAATAAGGTTGATAAGTATTTAAGGACTCTTTTAAGTTTGCCAGCATTTTTAATAATAGAATGATATCAAACATTATCTTTGAGATTTTTTTTTACTCAATATTTTAATTTAATATAAAATATTATATGTTAAACAATTTTTTATTTTCACTATTACTAACATAAAAATTGGAGAAAAATACACTTTACACTATTAAAATTTTATTGAATTTTATTGAATGATAAATGATGTCATTAAAATTTTGTTGAATGACAAATTATATTCTTAAATTTCAAAAATTTATATATTACACTAACTTTAAAAAATTACAATCTAACCCCTTAAAATTTGAAAAAAAAAATATAAAAATATTAGTCAAATATTAATTTTAACTAAATACTTATAAAAATATTACATGTACCTTTTCGAGAATATTGTTCTTCGACTATACAATTCAAATTAAATATTTTCTTTTTTCATCAAAATAACTAACTTAAAATTGGCATTTTCATAATTTCTTTTCAAACTTAGTAACTTATTTGAAGTTTAAGAGTGTTATTTATGTTTCTTAAAGTTAAGGAAAATCTGATCACTCAATGATATTTCAGGGTCTTAAATGTACTTTCTACTAAAAACCAATTTTAAATACACTCTTCAAACAAATATATTTAAAAAATTAATTTAAAAAGTTACAACTCCATTGATGAAAGCTGCATCATAATTTATATATATATAATTATATTCTTTAAAAAAAAAGACAAATATAAAAATTTTATCAAATTTGCATATCGTGAAATTTTGATCTTAACTACCAACCTTAAGCCATGAAAACTTTGGACCTCAACTATTATTAGCAGAGTACCAAGAGACTGCACTTCCACCAAAGAAATTTTTTATCTCAACCATTATTAGGTAGTACCAAGAGATTGTACTTCATCCCCAGGAGAACGAATATATATGGATTTAGACCACTTCCTTTTTCCTTTTGGCCAAGTTACTATTGCCAAGTTTACAGCAATACACAATCATATGTAAAATTTATAGCACATAAAAAGAATTCTGAATCCCACTACACATAAGATTTTGACTTGGTTCAATCCAACTTAACATAAACAGGATTAAAGGAAGAAAAATCCAATCCAAGTTCATTATATATACTCACTTTTATGGTCTACAAATTACACGCACATGTGATTTAATAGCAATAGATTGCAAACAGTAATGTAGAAACGAGTTAGATTGTTAGCCATTATATTATACTTGAGTTTATAGATCCTAAACTCTTAGAAGCAGTACATATTTTTCACTGTAGGTCTTAAGCCAAACCTCCCTCGCCTTTCACCAGAAAGAGACTAGACTTAAACTAAACCCCCTCTTCTCCCTAAACACCCCCCCCCCCAAAACAAAAAAAAACAAACAAACAAGAAAACGAAAACAAAAAGAAAAGGGAATGGGAATGAACCTAAATGCTCAACAAGTTCTAAGAGCATCCTAGCAAACTCTAGAAAGGGAATTGCCTAAACATCTCCGACCTGTACAAAGGATATGGCAAGTTGCACTTTTGGCTCTTCTCTGCCATTGCCCATCGGTTAAAACTCTGCAAGGTTTGAACAACCAAGCAGGCCTGAAAAGAATTTTTATCAAATGAAAGCCAGCAATTAAATTAGTACTTACCAAACTGCTGGCTTTCGCTTCTTTCTCTTTGGGGCGAAGCATGAATCTCCAGAATTAACATCCATATTGTACTCCTGATCTCTCACACTGTAGATGCAAGACTCAATCTCCTGTCATAGATGAAGAACACAAGCAGCAGCATAAAGACAAATGACATACAAACTTGCTTAAAAGAATAAAAGTAGATTATTGATATAAAGAAATCATGCCTGCTCAATGGTTTTTGCATAGCTTCTGAGTGCACCTTGCCTTCAGAATTAATAACCATCCCTAGCTCAGCATTTGGCTACATAAACAAAGCCAAAAAAAAAGAGGGAAAGCAACAAAGGAATATGTCAGGAAACAGTATTTGTATAATGACCTATCATGAAAAGTTAAACAATTGAAGTAGAATTATATATGCAAAGCTATCTCATGGCACACTTAAAACACCTAATATCTATTCAAGAACTTCAGTTCAGCCAAGATTTGCAACAATATCATATATCACCAATAGTACAACCAATAGCTAGTGGTAGAACTGAGAAAAATGAACTGACCAAATGGCTGATTATGGTGCACAAGAACAGAAAAAGTTTCAACGCAGAAAGAATTTAGTAGGCAATAAATTATGTAAAAGAAATTGAAAGCCAAAACCTCCAGCTGTTCCTGTAGCTTATCTGGTAATACTCCATTTCCACTTGCCATTGCATTCTCTGGAAGTGTGACCGAGGCTGCACCATATGTGGAATCCTGCAAAGACACCAAGTCATCACCCTCTTTGACCATTCCCTCAATATGAGCGTTACCCTCACCACAACCTGCTACTCTATCAAATCCAACCTCCTCAGAAGAACCACCATCACTTGTAACCACACTAGAATTTGAGGCACATTCCAGTTCAGACTCAGGAGACTGTCTTCCTTTATCTATCTCCTTCTGTCCCAACTTGTGTCTGTCAGAGAAGGCAGCGGCAGTCAAACCATTGGAGGCCACACATTGAAGTTGGCTAGCCTCAAACTGACACATTTTCCCTCTTATACCACAAGCCAAGCTATCAACAGATTTACAGACAATGTCAGGTGAGACAGAACCTTGCCTCTGAGGGCTGATAGATTGCTTTTTCAGTGTAACGTCCTGCTTGACACCCCCCATTTCATCATTTTTCCTCTTAAGGCTCCTCTCAACATGTTCAGTTGCAGAAGACTCATCATAATTATGAGATTTAACAGGACTCGCCAATTGCACTATTTCCCTTGAAGGTCGAGATCTTTTATAGCCATCTGGAAACACATAGCATGGAATTTGCCTTCTACGGACATGGGAAACATGAATGTCCATCCCAGGTTTCCAGAACATGTACATACTAATAGAATGCCTAAATTGATCAACTGTCCCACGTATATCAAACTGCTGGCCTTCTTGAACAATCTCCCCCTGCTTTCTCTGCAAGCCCATGAAGAAAGCACAATGTGCACACAGTTTTGAGGTGTCCACGTACTCGTGAGGATAGGGATGGCACTGCAACTTCCCAAAGGTATCACGCTCAATCTGTCAACAGAATCAAAAAATAAACAGGAGTAGAACATGGTGTTTATGGTCAGCTGTACATATTAACATAGCCAAATTTCTTTAAAATTGCTCTTGTTCAACCACTACTATAAAAAATACCATTAAAGTGAGTTGCCTAAGTCGCGATTCCACCCAGCCTTTCCACAACCGCAAATCATCAATGTCTGCAGCAACTATGTCAACTTGAAGGTAGTTTTTATAGCTTTCCAAGAAAAGATATGGCTCAAACAGAGCACTCCAATGAGCTTTATTCAATTCAATTTGCTGGATTTGTTCAACAAGGAGAAAAGGGTCAGTAGCAATCATAAATAGTAAAAACAGTAGTATCAAAATTACACCTTGCAACCTATACAAGGCCATTCTTACCTCACAGATCTTGTTTCCATATTGGAACTGCTCCATCATAACACGAAGTGTACTTGTTGAAACATTGTAACTAGAATTCATGCAAGGATAGGCAGGAGTAATGATTGGCATATGATGAGTTCGGTCACGAGGATATTTGCGGGGATCCCAGACAGAAAATCCAAGTTCATTCTCCTCTATTGGACATAACATGACAGGGTTTGGCCACCGCCACTGTGTATACATCCTGAAGAATCGGGAGACAAGCATACTTGGAACTGCATTTGGATACAACTGACACACTCGAGCTACGAGAAGTGCCCAGTTTACACCACCAAGAAATCCAGTAACCTGAAATTAATCAAACAAAAATGAATCGAGGAATTTACATGGCATCTTTGTTTGGTATCATAGCATTGCAATTTACCATATACGTTGTGGTTGCAAGCAAATAAAATGACTTCATATGACTAGAAAGAATAGAAAAGAAGATATCACTCACATTGGAATAAACGCCTCGCCTTTTGGCCCAGAACTTTAAGCACCGCAGTGTTGTTCGAAAGTGCTGGCCAAAATAGAAAAAAGGCAAATAATTAAAACATTTTGTAAGACATAACAAGTAACATTCTAAAGGAATGGACAAGCCAAATATAAGAATTTAACAAGACAAAAAACCACCTCAGCATTAGGAACAAGCTTAAGAATTTGATCTGCAACCCTGCATCCATTCAGACTCCGAACAGTAGGCTCATCAACATTTTGTAGAACAGATACATCAGAGATGTCCAGGTCCTGTAAATAGATCGAATACAAAAATATAGTTCTCATATATGAGACACAACCTCAAAGAATCCCAGCACCTAAATGTCACCAACATCAACAAGACATTTAAAATTCTAAATTCTGCTTTGTCCTAATGATAACATCAAATACCCATTTTATGATAGAAATATTTATTTGAATATAAAAATGAAAATTCATAGAGCCTAAGGAACAAGAAGAAATAAACAGTTTTAGGCTTACTTTTGGAACAACCAAGCAAGATATACTTGCATATAGTAGGTCAATTGATGTTCCATCAAACTTGAATTTCATAACAGGTACATGAGCATCAGGAATTGGCTGCAGTTCTGTGACTTCCTCCATACCAGCCAGGATGTCATGCAATATGATAAAGAAGTCCTCCTAGTGGAAATAGATAAAAATTAGACACAAACATTGAGATTTGAGAAATGAATTTAGCTCAGATACAGATACAAAATTTTCTTAGCATACCTCACGGTTCACATAGGATGGACCAATACAGAGTGTGTCAATGTCAGCCCCAGGACCATTAACCTACAATACAAAAAATAAAATGGACAAAGGATAAAAAATAAACAATGTAGGCTCTAGAGGAAAAAGAAAAGTTTAAAATTTGAACTCCAAGTCTACTAGCATATTAACAAGTGCAAACCCTTGTATTAAATAAAAGTGATGATTACTAATAATGGCGAAAACAAGAGCCTAACAACTACAGTATAAGCATGAACATAACAGAAACTTTAAGGCTAGTTTTAAACCCACAGAAAAAACAAAACTCCAGTAGAAAGAATCTACATCAAATTAATTAACTAACACAAAATTAAAAGATGAATGTATGCGAGTCACAAAGGCATGAGCTAACTCACTCCAAGCCGATAGGAACCAAAAGTGAAAATGAGAGCATTTGCATCTTGCACCATTTGGTCTGTGTATCCTCTTAGCTGAGTAAGATGTTTCACCCAACCCTTTACTATCTGAAACAAATAATACAAACAATGAAGTAAATCAGGTAATAAAATAATTTTAGGTTTTCAGTTGTAACAGAAATGATGTCTGCAACATATATCTCACACTAGATCTCCTAATCAAAACATTCTTTTCAACTATTTGTTCCAAAACTATAATCAAATCAACATTCATATAAACCCAAGTCCTGCCGACACAATAACAGACTTAATTCTTAAGAATGAAATTAACCACCGCATTGACCATCTGCAGGAACCAATCTTACAATCCATGAAAACAAAGGCCTATCAGCGGGAACCAATCTTGCAATCCATGTAAACAAAGGCCTGTGGCATATTATAGCCATAGAAACCTGATAAAAACGTATCTTTAACTAATTGTTTTTCACTGAAAGAAAAAAGCCTCCTAGTCTAATTGGAAGCCCAAGACCTCCAGTTCCAGTTCACTTACTGAAAGAAAAAATGCAGGACAATTTCTTTCTTCGAAAAAGCACTAAGTCTAAGAGAAGAAGAATCACACCAAATGAGAACCCAAAAAGAAGATAATAATAATAATAATAATAAACAAAAAAAAAAAAAAACAAACAAACAAACATTTGCATAAGCACCTCGCCCAGTCGATGAAGAACCTCTTCTCTCTTGGCAGCTTCCTCTTCGCTCTCGTAAAGCCCTGAATCAAACAGAAACTTCGTACACAGGAAAATAAAATCAGCGCATAGTTAATAAAATTTAGAAGTAAAACTTTCAAAAAGCAAATCGAACCTTCTCCAACTCCAAAGTCCTCTGCATGTCAATTTGTGTAGGCCCAGCCATCGATATCGGCTTCGTTACACCATATTGCTTCGCCACCGCTTGAGAAGGCGGCGACGATTGACTCAATCCTTCAGAACTACCCATCTCAACCCCAGCAAAAAAATGATTTTTTTATGGTCAATTTTTCCAAATAGAACAAACAGGGAAAAAATTGAAAGACAGGAATCAAAATTTTAAAAGAAATTCAGATTTCAAAATCAGATTGAAACCCTAGAACGGGAGAAACGACGATGCAAAACGACGGAAGAATTGAACACAAGCGCGGAAATCTGAAGCCCTGATGACGATAATCAAGAATATAAAGGGTTAAACAATTCTAATCAACAGGGGAAACCGAGAGGAAGAAAGAAACCAAACCAACTAGGACGTTGTCGTATCCGAGGAGGAGAGGGACAACGGAGAAACAGTCGGTCAGCTAAGGAAAGAGAGAGATGGGGGGGGAAGAAAAAGAGAAAGTTCATGAGATATTAATTGGGATTTTTTTTTCTTTTCTTTTTTTTTTCTTTTAAAAATAAAATAAAATAATAAAAAAAGAAAGAAAATAAATATGAAAATTAAATTGAAATTTTGAATTTTAAAATTTGGATATATGCTTAGTGGATGAGGTCCAAGGAAGCTTTGAAAAAAAATTAATATCTTAAATTATTTATTATAAAATGAGAAATAAAATCAATTTTGAAGTCTAAATTTCATATGAATAGATCTCATTATTTTTTTATCTTTTCTTTCTCCGCAGTCACATAAATTACACATACATAAATTTTGAAACTTGGATATATGCTTAATGTTTATTTATGTTGAGAAATTTTTTTTTACATTTTTAGCCAACTTTTTATACACTTGCCACGTGGCAACCTAAATTGTTGATCCTCTCTCTACTTGTTTGACCAAAACGAGTTGGAGTTTGAAGATGCAAGTTGAATTATCCTTATCGATATAGATATTTTAATAAACTTGGCAACACGTGATAGTTGGTCCAATGCTAACAGCTACACAATGGTTATAATTACAAATTTCTCGCATACTCATTCAAGGCCTTTAGATTTTTTTTATGGATCATGTGACAATAAATATATAGTCTAACTTATGATTTTATTGCCTTTGTAAAATATCATATGTTATTATTTGTGGTTAACTTTTGCTTAAATTATAATTATTATCTATTAATATTAATTTTTATTATAAATTATCTTCTTTTTTAAATTAATTTTTTCAATTATAGTGAGATTATGAGTATTTACTAATCAAATATTTATATTATACATATTTATATCAATTAAAGTTTGAAGTATGAAATAGATAATATTATAAATAGTTATAAGGGTTATATAAGAATCTTTATAGAAATTTGAGAGATATAAGAATAGTTTATTGAAAATTTTAAGATTATAATTGAAATCTGATAAACATATTATTATGTAATCTTCTATTTACAGTAGATCGCTCCTTGTTCGTAGTTTTTTTTTAAGGTTAGGATTTTTTTATATTAAGTTGTTTGAATGTTACCGCACTACTCTGATTTATATAATCATCTGATGTTAATTTATCTAAAATAAAAATACTTTTCTCAACATATGCGTCATCTAAAATATTTCTATTATTTTTAAAATTTCATTTCCATTAAATTATTGAAATACACATTAAAAATTTCTTTATTATTATATTAAACTTAAAATTAATAACGAGGTAACCTATTTTTAATTGGATTTAATTATGTCTTATTTTAATCCCTCGATCTTATTATATCAATTGTTGAAAATTTATTAAAATAACATAATAAATTCATTAATAAATAATGGGATTTGGCATGAATAATAATGTAAATTTGCATTCCTCATCATAAATGAAAACCAAGAAGTTTTAATCACTGTTTAGCTTTAATTTTTATCAAGAAAAAAAATACTCTAACCTCCCTTAAAATTTTGAAAAAAATACATAAATGTCTTTTTTAGTTTTAAAATTTATACATACTTCTGTTAAATTTTTAATTTCACTACACTTTTACTTAGTTAAGACTGTCTGCAATGCAAGTTACTTAAGGAGTTGCTTAACTTAAACAATTCATTTTAAACAACTTCATCCACTGTGAAGCAATTAGAAAATCACAGCTCAGCAGTACAATTGCTTAATAAGCAACTGTATCTTAAGATTAAAAATGAATGAAAAATCAAAACCTAACTGCAGATAAATCAATTCTTTCTTGCGGCAACCGAAACCTCTGTCCATTTAATATATTGTATTTTTTATTATTTTTAAAATATTTTTATTAATTAAAATTTCTTATATATTTGCTTATTTTCCATTCAAAATTAAAATTAAAATGATTTTAAATATTTTAAATT
>JANHAO010023998.1:0-11745 GCA_026873985.1 Saraca asoca
ATTGCTCATTCTTACTCTATATACATGAAAATTCCACACAATATAAATCAGATACAAGTGTATATCAATCTCCAATGAGATAAGGATAAGATCTGTATTCATTCCACATTCTTTAATCAATCTTTAATTGTTTTAAATTAGGACCGACATGATGTTATAAGCAAAAAATGGCCTCAGAAGAATGCGACAGATCCGAACCCACCAGAGGCCAGATTGTCCAAGTCGCTGAAGATGCCTAGCAAACTATTACCTCGCTCGCTACCAGACAGTGATACAGTGAGGGGATCATAAGACCAGTTTGTCAAGCAATCAACTGTTCTACTCGAGCTTGCTACCTGGTTACAACAGCATCAAGCTCATTACAACGACCTCCCATGGTGACCCTGAGCAAGGAACTTTAGCTCGGGATGTCGAACACCCTGTATAGTAAGACCACACCAAGTGAAAAATGCTTACAGATACAAGTCCTCAGTCGACAGGAGGGACCCATCTTGCAGCTCACATCCTGCAACAACCAGATTTTAGCTTTTACTGTCTTTTCCATTTATATCTTGATGTAACACAACTGTAGCTTGTAATTAATGCATGTAACTCCTCCTTCCCCTATAAATAGGATTGCATTATTAGAACAAGGAGGAGGGGGCCGACATATCACAAGCCAAAAACTCTGTACAAATAATCCTTCATATCGATAAAATCTCCATCATGGACGTAGGGTTTGGTGCCACCCAGATTTAGCCAAACCATGTTAAAACTTTGCCTTTATCTCTTCTTCCTCTTATCCATATGCATCTTCGCACCTCTTCCCAATACAGAAAACAACTTAGTATGAGAATTGATTTCCCGTTGATAGGAACTTAGCCCTAAACCAAATTCCACCGTCAACATTTTAGTGCTTGGAAGGCCAACTATTTTTTGTACCCATTTCCCATACTTATTTCTATAGAAGCAATGGCTAGAGGAAGGACCATGCAAAGTTCAACCACTGCCGTCGTTCAACCAGCAGACACCCTAGCCATGGGGGCTCATTGTCACTCTACCTCTATCCCTGGAAATGAGGAGATACAGATGCCCGGCCAACCTTAACCAACGCTTGAGAACATGGGGAGAGAGTTAGTCGAAACTATCAAAGCCTTGACACAGGCTTAGGCCGTAGGGGCTAAAAAATAAGAAGAGATCATGACCCAACTTCAGCAGCTCCATAAGGAAGCACAGAGAGGAACTCACAAAGATTGTGATAGTCAATGACTGGAGGGCTCTCAACGGGAGGAAAGCTTTTCCCCTTAGCCTGAAAGGCAATAACCAACCATGGAAGAACTCCTCCAAAGGTTAAAACAACTAGAGGAATGCTTGTAGCCTCAAAGCCACCACCCTTGCCATGAGAAAAGTTCACCCTTATCTGTGGAGATCGAAATGTAACCTCTCCCGTAGAAACTCAAGGTGCCTGTGATCCCACTATATGACGAGAACCATAACCCATGCCACCACTTGGATGTGTTCAACATCTAGATGGATTTACAAACTAGCGACCCTTTGATCAAATGGCATGTCTTCCAGGCTACACTAGGAGGTATACCGTGGACATGGTTCAGAAAACTCTCGGCACACAGCGTCAACAGTTAGGAAGAATGCTAAAGAAAATTTGTCAATCAATATCGAGCGCTGAAGAAACAACTTGCACCCCTTGTCATCTCGCAATGATCTTCCAGTGCAAAGATGAACTGCTCAAAGACTACATAGCCTGATTTAGGCATATGGCTAACTCTGTGGAGAATCCCTCGGAGGAAAGTATTTTAACAATGATCTCAGCGGGACTTGGCGAAGATGAAAAATTATACCGAAGCCTGTATAAGTCCCTAGCTCGAGACCTTACTAAATTCTACGAGCGAGCTATCAAACAAATAAGATGGGAATAGACCTTTGGAATGGAGGAACCCAAGCATAGAGCGGGCCCCAATGGTCCCACTGCAAGCAAAAAGAGGGGTAGTGAGAGTCACAATGACCCTACTCCTTATTTCGCAAAGAAGATGAAGCCTCAGCGACCCAGAGGTCGCTTTGAAAGCTACAGCATCCTGTTAGATACACAGGACAAAATCTTTATCACAGAGAGACACAAGGAGGACTTTGGAAAGCCCAGACCAATGAGGGTACCCATCAAGTCTAGAGACCAAAGTAGATTTTATGCCTACCACAATAAGGCTAGGCATGCCACCTTGGAATGTCGGGCACTAAAAGATGCTATTGAAGACCTCATCAAAAGAGGCCGACTACAGGATTATGTGGTAAGACTGCCTGGATAATGCACTTAACAAGCTCAACAAGTTGACACCCAAGAGCCTGAGCCCTCCATCAGAATCATATTCTAATCCTATAACACTCATTTGTTATCAATGGCGATTAGTTGTATCAACTATTGTATGTTGAATCAATGTAAGTTGCCGATTGGCCAAAAAGGCATTGTCTAGACAAAGAGTTTTCAGTCCGTCATTGCAAGGATTCATCCAGGGGTGAGAAGGCGCAAGGCCTACCCTGTCGATACATCCAAAGTAAGCCACATTCTATGAATTACGACCAAGGGAGTGAATTCCCCGACCATTGAGCAATGAGTTTGCTATTTCACTGAGCAATGAGCTTACTGTGGGACTGAGCAACGAGCTTGCTGCGAGACTGAGCAATAGGCTTACTATCCCACTAAGCAACAAGTTTGCTATGAAACTAAGCAACGAGCTTGCTGCGAGACTGAGCAATAGGCTTACTGTCCCATTGAGCAACAGGTTTGCTGCGAAACTAAGCAACGAGCTTGTTATGGTACGGATATGCGATCCTACTTGGTGACGAGTTATCACCTCGCCATAACAAAATAAGACCGAGGTTGATACAGCCCAGAGCCTACTTTGATGAGACGCTCAAGTTCAGTAATAGGCTACCAACCCACTACAGCACAAGGATGCTAAAACAAAATCATTTCAGCTTTCATGCAACTAAGTGCCCACAGCTAGCATGTAGATGAAAAATTGCAACTCTCATGCAAATGAACTCTCATGGCTCGAACAAGATTTCTCAGGTGTAGCTCGCATGCGACCCCACTCTCACTCACAACAGATTAAGTAACCAGAAAGATAAAGCATGATCGATTAGCCAAAAGAGATTTTATTAATCATAAGAAATTTACATATAGTGATGCACGAAGCATCCGGTACAACATGCAAGGAAAGAAAAGCCTATACAGCAAAAAGACCTTGCTCAACAAGGCATAGTTACATCAAAAGAAGAAATGCAGAAACAAAGGCAAGAAGCTCAAAGACCTGACACTAGCATTCCTGTAAGAAAGAGTAGAAAGCCAGTCAATGAGCTCGTGCCTGTAGGAAGGACAGTGACCTTCAGCTGCTTCTGCTTATATTCCTCCGGTGTATCTACCTGAGCCAGTCCCAGAGCAAATCAAAAGTTGTAAGAAGTTAGCTGACCAAGCAGCAGCTCACAAGCAACGCAGGGAGGAGATCATCCAGGATCTACACAAGAGTCCCCAGGAGCCCACCAGATGGATCTTGCGGTGAAGCCATGTGCAACAGGCTATCTATGCCTCTCGACACTCTACAACAGACCATCCATGCCTCGACAAGCTTCGTTAGAAGCAAAGCCAATAGAAACACAGGGGGCTCTTTAGCCTCTTCCATTCAAACTCTTCTAGGGCAAAAGGGAAAAACCCCACGGCTATAAAAAAACCCACATGGTTCCCTAAAAGATCCAGCAGGCATCCAACTGATCTTCATGCAATGGCCTGAAACCAACGATAATGCCACGCTAATGGCAAAAAATGGCACACTGAAGAAAGTATGGTCTAAAGCAGAGCGAAAAGAAATCTGAAATGACACTTTGGTCACAGAAGGATACTGATTGAAGATATGAATAAAGTCTCAAAAAACTTACAACTCCTGGTTCGCAAAGTAAATCGAGAGTTGGGGGGCTTATGTTATAGGTGAAAAATGGCCTCAGAAGAATGCGACAGATCCAAACCTGCCAGAGGCCAGATTGTCTAGGTCATTGAAGATGCCTAGTAAACTATTACCTTGCTCGCTACCAGATAGCGATACAGTGAGGTGATCATAAGACCAGCTTGTCAAGTAGTCGACCATCCTGCTCGAGCTCACTACAGCAGCATCAAGCTCGCTACAGCAACATCCCATGGCGACCCCGAGCAAGGAACTTCAGCTCTGGAGGTTGAACACCCCACATGGTAAGACCATACCGAGTAGAAAATGCTTACAGATGCAAGTCCTCAGCTGATAAAAGGGACCCATCTTACAGCTCGCATCCTGCAACAGTCGGATTTTAGCTTTTACTGTCTTTTCCATTTGTATCTTGACGTAACACAACTATATCTTATAATTAATGCATGTAACTCCTCCTTCCCCTATAAATAGGATTACATTGTTAGAAGAAGGAGGAGGAGGTCGACATATCACAAGCCAAAAACTTTGTATAAATAATCCTTCATATCGATAAAATCTCCACCGTGGACGTAGGCTCCGGTGCCGCTCAGATTTAGCCAAACCACGTTAAAACTTTGCCTTTATCTCTTCTTCCTCTTATCCATCTGCATCTTCACACCTCTTCTTAATACAGAAAATAACTTGGTATGAGAACTAATTTCCCGTTGACAGGAACTTGGCCCTGAACCAAATTCCACTGTCAACATGTTATATCATATTCTTTTGGAAGAATGCAATGATCTCGTACATTATTTGATATGTTGATATGTGGATAGACATATGGGTATATGTTATAGAACATATGATTGGATTGACCTACCATGAGGAACCATATGGAATGTTACCATGTGTCAATGGACTTCCTATATGGAAAGTGTTGTAAGTGATTCTCAAACTTGAGATCAATATAATATCTTATGAATGTAGTTATGTACTATAATTTTATTATAGGCTTGCACTCTTATAAAGTAGATATAAATAACCATGTGCATCACAAAGTACATAAAGGTAGTGATTAATCAAGAGAGAATTTATCTTCCTTGGTAACAAGGAAATATATTCAAAAAATGTTGTAATACTTGTGCTATGATCAAAATTATAGGCCTATGTACTGATGACACATAAAAGGAGTTTTATGCATAATTAATTACTGATACATAAAATAAGTTTTATGTATGAATGATTGTAAGATAACATATAGTCAAATA
This sequence comes from Saraca asoca, assembly GCA_026873985.1. Lineage (NCBI taxonomy): Eukaryota > Viridiplantae > Streptophyta > Magnoliopsida > Fabales > Fabaceae > Saraca > Saraca asoca. Next base: position 5,198 of record JANHAO010023998.1, read on the forward strand.
TACACCTAAGATTAGACATTCATATTAAGGTTGACACTTAGACTATATCCTAAGTCCAATTTGAGTATCAAGAGATGATGGGATTGAATTACACACTAACACCTTATCATGAAAGATTTTGATTTTTACAAATCTATTTTTGGCATTTGGGTGGATATGAAGCTTTGCTTGAAGCCAATTATGATCTATGAACTTATTTGAACAATTTAAGGAAATTATGTTTGAATTAAAAAGAGTTTTTATTTAATTGAGCTTATAGAATCTTTTAAATAAATTTATTGCCAACATGCATGGAAACCTAATGGTTTACACACAATAGAATCTCTTTGGTTTAAAATCAAAGGAAAATTTAAAATGCAAAATGTTGCGAATTCAAGATTTAAAGCAATGAACATCTTGGAAATTTGAAATGATTAAGTTTTCTAATGTGATTAGAAGTGTTGATTAATCAATGATTTAATAATTCTAATAGAGATTACAATTAATGAGTGAATTTCCAATGTTAATATTTGAATGCTATAGAACATTCATATTAACCCTAGAGGAGATCATAATTGGAGGAAGGGTTCCTCAAAAAGTTTTTTTGATGAACTAAAACAATTTGAGAATGATTGCAAAAGAGAGTTTATGAGTTTGGACTCATAAAAATGTGATTAGGCTTGTTGGACACAAAAAAGGGAGCATGAGATTAATGAGTTTGGACTCATTAAGGCCTAACCAAGGAGTGTAGACTTCTTAGGCCAAAAGGGAGCACTAGCTAAGCAGCCCATCCACTTGATGAGTTTATTTGTTGTCTTCATTTTGTTTTGTTTGTCATGGATTTCTATGCAAATTGTGGGAGAACATTCTTGTTTGAATGGAAAGAGAGAGAATGGTGAAGAAAGAAAACTCTTGGGTTTAGGTTTTGAGATAAAAGGGAGGAAAGAAACTGTGAAGGCAAAATTTGTGGTCAAAAGTTTCTAATTATTTCAAAATTTAAAATTTTTTCTCCTCATTGTCTTTCCAATTCAAATATTAAAATTTTTTCTTATTTCTCTTTATTTTTCTCCTTAAGCAAAAATTCTACCCTTGTTACTTAAAATACACTATCTTGAAATGTTTCAGATATGGTGCAACCTAGGACAAATAGATTTGTTAAGCTAATCCTCCACCAGAGCCACTATGATGACTTAAACATGGTAATAATTTAAAGTACATTCTTCTATTGTTATCAATAATGGTGTTTGGAGACTTTCCACTGCACGACTGCATAACATTTTATTCTATTGTTCATTAGTAATTTGTTTCATCACACCTACAACAAAGGCCTGGAAGCCTTCCATTTACTTTTATTCAAAAACAACAATCAAGATTAAGTTCAAGGTATGCTGTCCTAGTGGATGAAGTAGGGAATACCTTTTAGCTTTATGTGGAGGTTGAAGGCAATGAGGCATATTTTGATTTTGATGGTTGGCTTGGTTTTTTAGAGTATAATGATGTCAAGTCAAACTCCTATTTCACTTGATTGCATCAGTTTTCAATCATTGGAATTCATCTTCAAAATTTTAGGACCAGAATATAGTAACATTATTTGTCCGGGATAGGGCACGAGAGTCAACCATGAAGTCGAACACTTGCCTAGGAACCCTAACTTATTAGATGAAATTATGCATGTTCTTCATGGCAACAATGGTCTTTCCTCTTAAGAGACTAGTGCCATCATGATGGAAGAGAATCGACCCACTCAAGAGAATTCTAGCAATGAGAATAACACAAAAGAAGCCAGGCTTGGAATTAGGCAAAAGGGATCTGTATTATTATCTTAGTTTGATCACTTTTAATTTAACTTAAGTTGACAATAGTTCATTATGTTTTGAACAATTGGAGATTTATTTTGGAATTATGTTATCATATTTTTATCTTAATTCTATGTGTATTGCAATTTATTCCTTTGATTGGCTTCTATGTTATAAGTATGGTGTCCAGTATTCTACAATGTGCCTGGACTCCTATGAGCTAGGCCATAAAAGAGTAGGATTTGCATAAGCTAGGTCATGGAAGCCTGAACCTAACACATGGTTTCTTGAAAACTATCCTAGGCTAGAGTGAACTAGGCCATGGGAGCCTAATCTTAGGACTTGGCTTCTCGAAGACCATGTCCTACACTAAAATGAGCTCGACCATGGAAGATTAGGATGCATATATAGCTAGCCAAATATGGGAGCTAGCCTTAGCCTAGCTCGTGCTCATTCCAATTTGTCTGTTGCCCCAGTTATTAACAGTAATGGTAGGCAAGTTTGGTATGCATAGGAAAACATGCTCTTGACAAATGGATTGCCAAATTTAGGATGACTTGTTGTGAGGTATTTTACTGGTTCATTTTTTTTCATCTTAAGGGAAATTCTTTAACATGAAAAGGTTCAAATGCAGAAAACTACGGCTTGTGGGGAACCAAGAGCTTACAAGTGTCTTGGATAAAAGGTCCCCACGATGTTAAACAAAAGTTTAGAATACATAACAAGTCCAAGCTTATCCAAAACTACTGTCAAAGAGTTGTTATAATACAAGTTCTAAAGAGTAAAAAAGTAACTAATATCAAGGATGCCTTAACCACAGACATCGTATTTAGATAGTAACATGTCCAAGTGATGTTTCTTGCAATATTTCAATGACTTGCCAATAATTTTATGCCTTAACAAATTTTAATCTTTTGTTATCAGGTCCATGGTAAATCTCATTCTAGGATATAAGTCTTGCACTTGTATTAAGTAGTATTTAATTGGTTAGCTAACAATTAATACTCACATAATAAATGCCTTTTCATTATACAAATGAATTAAACCGCATACATCAATTGCATTTAGCCCCTGGTGGGCAAAGTTGAGAGACAAATACATCCACTCTACCCACACATCACTAACATATATGCAACACCTATCTTCTTAGCAAGTGACTGATACCTTGAAGACAAAAAATATACTGGGATAAAAGGCAATTTCTCATCAAACTAAACATGGAGTCCATGCTGCATGTATAGGGAATGCTCCAAATTTGGGTTCATTCTCTTGGCCATCTTGATAATGAGTGGCTACAATAAATTCCTTCACAAATAGGGCCCATAAAGAATAGACAAAATTACTATGCCCCAAATAGTGATTTTGTCCTAAATTTATTGGCAAATTTCAAGTAATCTGATAATATTTGTTATTGATTTCCTGCTAGCTCAAACAATAAGAAGATATTGCGTAAAGCATACCACTTCTTTGATGCATCCTTTCCAAGACTCATCCTTCCATGGGTATAGAATTGTTTTTTAAAAAAATTGGTTTTTATCTAAACAAAATTTTAGTGAAAACAAGTTTTTAAGTGATTCTACTTGAGGTTGGGTTTCTTTTATCTAATTTTTTTGTGATCATTTTTTTTAGTTTAAAATTTTTCACAAATGATTTGTTCCCTTCATAGCAAAGAAAGTCTATCCCTATAAATCTTCCCAATCTCAAAATCCTTCTCACTCTTGTTCTTTCTCTATAAAAAAATTCTTATTTTTTATTGTTTTTGTCAATGGAGGATGATTTTGCAAGTAAATAATTGCATAACTTCTTGTTTCTCATGAATATTTCATTTTTTGTTATTTCTATTTAAACTTTTGTGCCAAATTTATATATGAGGATGGCAAAGGTATAGAAATTCAAGAAAGTTTATTATAATCTCATATTGTTCTTACTTGCTATTCATGTTCTACACCTTGAATCAATTCTTTACACACCACTCATCTCTCAAGCACATTATAATTTATTAATGGCATTCAAAACTTTAAAAGAACCAAGCATGCTGTAGTTATAATTTATTGATGGTTTTGTGATTTTCATTCAAGCTTTGATGTTAATAGAATTTGTTATCTGTTGACGTTAGATTTTGGTAATGAGCTAAACTCTAACTAATAGGGGGATTCTTCTGGGATCTCTAATCGTCAACTGGTTCAAGCACAGTAAATCAGCAAAATATATAGAGATGAAGGGAAGAGCAGTAAAGAGACACAAGATTTTTAATGTGGTTCAACCAAATCTGGATATTAACAGACCCTACGTCTATGGTAGTATATTATGATGAAAATATTTTTACAAATTTTTGGCATACAAGTGCTCTCTCTATTTTGATAGAGTGTCTGCCTGTATATATGATTTTCTCCCCTTTGTAGAAGGCTCCTTCTTCATATTTATAGAGGAGAGGAGGCTACAATAGTAATTTCATATGTAGTAAATCTATTACATCAATATTTATTATACAAGACAGAATGAATAAACAAAATCTTGCTATTCGGTTGCTACAAATTATCTTCTGTAAGTGGGCCTGGCATGTCTCTTGGGCAGAATATGAACGAGTCTCCTATCTGGTGAGCTCCTAGGTCGCTGGTCATATTTCATAAGCCAGATCTTCGGCCTGGGGACGTGGTCATCTTTGGGATGGAGAAGTTGAGCTCCCTCTGTCATGTGTGAGCTCGAGTCGAGGAGGTCGCTTCACGTCATGTACTGATGGCAAGGGAGCATGAGCATTCAGCAAGTTGATCCCTTGCCGCTTTCAGGCTATTTGCGGGTCCATCCAGGAAGAACTGTTTTTCACGTATAACATTATCTAGTTTTTTTTTATATTGGTTTATATTCAACTCATCACACTCTTAATTCTCAAACAATATATGCATCTTAGTTATACACATCTAAGTTTATGAGTTAATTATATTGTCCAACTCTGAATTGTCATATGATTTATTGGAAATCTATTCCAATTCCTATTGTTTCTTTTAAATGAAGCAAAAATGCATTTTGAGTGAAAGATTTGTAAAGCTATATAAGGTTTTGGTCTACTATTTCAACTTATGTGTATGTTATTTGAAGTGAAGAATGTCCACAAAACAAACATCCTATATGTTAGCTTATAGGATAAATATACAGAAATTAATATTAATTGTTCCTTATATATTTACATGATTAGTAATTATGTTTGTTTTATCTCTGTTGATTTTAATTTTATTTTCTTATTTTTGTTATAATATGAATTAAATTTTGGATATTTTATTAGGCTTTCTTTCTTTATGTATATAGATAAAGAACATTTTAACATAGCACCTTCTACTATAAGAATTACTTGGACTCCTTTAATGGATCATTATTTCATAGACCTTATGTTAAAGTAAGTACGTAGAGGACAAAAAATTGAAAAAAAAAATTTAGTAAGCTTGCTTAGAGTTATATGACTGTATCTTTTAGTAAGAAGTTTGGATTGCAAGTAGATAAAGAGTGAAAAATAGGCACAAGAATATGAGAACATTATTTTTAGACATGAAGATACTATTGGATCTTAGTGGATTTGGTTAGGATAAGTCTTGTCAAATGGTGACTACAAAAGATGAGCTTGGGATGATTACTTCAAGGTACTATATATTTTGTTGTTATATAATAATTTAATCCATATTCCAAACTTTAATTTTTTTAGTTTTATAATGGTTGTGTGTTTTTTAAGTGTAGGCAAATCTTAATAAAAGAAAGATTAGGACTATAACGTTACCCAATTACTACAATGTGCATGAAAGTTTGACAAATTCCCCTACAACAGAAATGTTTTGTTGATCTGATGATGATATGTTATGTGAAACAAAAATTGGCACTCCAAAGAAATTTAAGATAGATCTTACTTTTGAAAAATCTAAGGTTGGAAATGATGACATTAAATCAAAAGAAAACAAAAGAGTGTTGGGCAAAAAATTAAGATAACAAAGTAAAATTCTAAACATGTCTATTATTTATTTTGGAAGAAAAAGAGCTAAGAAATGTATAGGTGATGGTATTGTTGGTGCTCTTAATAGTATGGCTACTACGATATCTACATTTATTAAGCATAAAAAAAAGAAGATGGTTGCAGAGCAAAGTCCAATAATGTTGTTGATGCACTTAATGCCATTCCTAGCTTGGATGAAAGTTTTTGTATGGATGCATGTGATTTGTTAGAAGACGAACAAAAGATAAAATTTTTAAGGCTTAAGATGATTAAAAAAGAAAGGCATGGTTGATAAGAAAGCTGAGTTCAAATACTTCATATTAATTGTAAATTTCTCTAATTAATTATGTTGTAAACCTTTCAATGCAACTTAGATGAATTTATATTACATGTTATAAATTTGAGACATGCCTTTTAGTATTTGTTCTTTTAAATTTTGTTATTTATGTGATCTTATGATTTCATCATGTAGATGTTTTTTATAATTAATTTTTGTATTTTTTAATTAATTATATACTACTTAATAAATTTGATTTAGGTGCTTATGAACAAAAGGATGATGGAGATTTTATTGTAATTGTTGAGCAAATGTAGCTTCTATTGCAACTACTTATTATTTTAACAAATATATTTTAAAAACACCTTATCATGATTCAGCACTCAGTGGCTCTGATTATATCAATGAAATTTTGAATTGTCAGCTAACACTACAAAAAAAACAGATGGAATTGCGACGGTCATTTTGCAGGGGTTAAAAGAAGCGTCGCAAAAATATTAATATTAGTCGAGGTTAATTG
>JANHAO010023999.1:0-11734 GCA_026873985.1 Saraca asoca
GATGTGGCAATGTGGAACCCAGTAAAAAATTAATAAATAAAACTTAAGAAACTCTTGTAAGATGCTTGCATTGTGGATAGTCTAATGGTAATTAAAGGGAGGAGAGGCTGCATTGGATTCCACTTTGCTAGCTTTAGCACAAACTCAATGATTAGTGATAATTTGATTAAGTGGGAACGCTCCCTCGTGGCTGTTTGACTCGGGACCAACAGATTAACAATCAGATTGCACATCAAATTTAAAGAGGTTATTGCTAAAGGAAAGGTGGGTCTGCTCTGGTAGGGTACAAAGCACGTGCCTTCGACCCTCATTAATAATTTAGTTGAATTTATTTAGTAAGATAAAATAAGCATTTATTGCTAAGATATTTGTTTTCAACTCTACTAATTTTTTTATAAATTATCTCAACTACTACAATTATTATTTTTTTTCTTATCACCTCTTTTTTTTTTTGGCCTATCAACTTTGATTTTCTATTTATCTTCTTTCTCTCTCTTTTAACCACCCAACAAATTAATTAATTAATCAACTAAATATAATTAAAAGTGCACCTCAATGTTTAACATAATATTTCCTGCTGTTGAGTTTCAAATACACATAGATGCCATGAATAGTTCAATATGCACTATAAATTTGGGTTTAAGTCAAAAAATTAATAAAGTGAGGCATACTTGGAATAAGAATATTTTAATCGAACAATATTAGTCTTTTATTTTAATTAAAGATTTATTAATTCTTATGAAGAATCCTTAGACGATTATAATAATGAAATGGAGGGACTCTATTTTATCTCTTTCAATTTTGTATTTAAGATAAATTATTTTTTGAAGTTTAAAATCCGACATTTTATCCTATGAACTATTTCCAAAAATATAGATAAATTAAATGTTAAGTTTAATAGAAATGAAATAGTATGAGGTAATTGATTCCAAATGCAAATTTTAGAAATTAAAATATATTTTCTTATTAATTTTATTTATATTAGTATGTGATAAATTATATTTATTTATATATATAATTTAAACTTAAATATTTAAAATAATTAGAAATAATTTATAAATAAAAAATTATACTAATATAGACGTGTGCTAATATTTTTATATTGAAATACTAACTTAGAAAAAGGTTTGATATATATTAGTAATATTTTTAGTACTCATGTTAGGAAGGACTAATATTAAAAAGCAAAAACACAAAATATTTCTTTTCACTTTGAGATGATTGAATTTAGTCTCCATCAACTTTATAAATTTGAAATTAAAGTATTAAATTATAAAAAAAATTTAAAATTTGTATTTATTATTTATTTAATTAACTATCTTATTTAGTTAAGTAATTTTTTCATTAAATTTTTGAATACAAATCATAATATTATTATATATTAATTGATCACATCATTTTTGCATGTTATTTCAAACTCAATTTTATATATTAGTAAAAATTTTATATACCTACTTTATTTTTCATTAATTATATAATATAGAAAACAAATGAGTGTCCAACAATATTGCAATACTTGAATAACAAGTTTACAAAAAAAATTATGTAATTAAATAAAATGGTTAATTACATAAACAATGGGTATTCATTTCAGGATTTTGTATGGTTTAAAATTTTTAGTCTAAATTTGAAAGTTGGTAGTGATATAATTCAACTACATAAAAGTTAAAGAAGACTTTTTGCATTTTTATTATTGAAAATATAAATTTGGATTCAAAAATATAAATTAAATGTAAATGAATAAAATGAGATCATGATAAAATAAGGTAAAAAAAATACAAGTTAAAGAAAGTAAATTGAAAAGAAGCAATTTCATATACGTGCTTTCTTAATTTATTTTTTAACTTTACTTTTATACCATACTTTTGTTATGATTTATTTTATATTTATAATTAAGTTTTATAATTATAATTTTGTTATACAATATTTTTGATACTTGTATATTATTAAATAAATTTTCTTTGTATTTTAATTTTAACAATTTTGTTAAACCTAAATATAATTATTTTTATTAATAAATTTATGTAAAATTTATGTATTGACAATATTAAATACATATTAACTTATTCAACCAAAATTAAGAGCTATTTAAAATTAATTTAATATAAATTTGACCCATTAACCTAGCAAAAAAAAAAAAAAGAAAGAATAACAAAATATTTAAAGGCATAAATAAATATGGTTATAAAAGTGTATCACATTATAAAAAATAATTAATATCATTTCATGTAAATTTTTCATTGGTAATAAAATAAGAATTTAATGAATGATTAAAAATGAATAATTAACGTATTAAGAGAATCCAAATTGATTATTTTAAATTAAAGAATTAAAATTATTTTACTTGTATTTTGTGAGACCAAAATCATATTTAAATTATAATTATTTATTATATATAATATCGATAGATCAATACTTGTTAATTTTAAACTCTTAAATAATCAAAAGAAAATATGCTTTAACCACATAAATTTTGTATTTGCAACAAATTATCCCCTAAACTTTGTATTTGAAATAAATTATCTTGTTTTTTTGTCAAACTTAATATTCTACTTAATTGTTTCACTTTTTAGAATAGTTCTTGAAGTTGAATATCTGATTTTAAATTTGTTGATGGTTGATTTTAATAATCGATTAATCGAGGATTCTAAGAATCAAACTGCTGTTAAGAGTGTAATAGGATGGCGAGAGATTCAGAGGAAGAGCAGAGAGAACACGGGAAGTTTTATCGTGATTCGACTAAAGTCAAGACGATCCCTACGTCTACGGTGGTTGTATTGACTTTGAGCGGTTGTTTCACTATGCATTGATACAGAGCAATAGTACACATGTCTATGGCTATTTCTGTAGAGTTTCTACATATATTTTTCTATATCTATCTTGATACAATGACTCTCCTCCCTATTTACAGGCATAAAGAGGGTTATAAATATAATTTGACAAACTATAAAAACTATCATTACTGCTGTAGTGAGCAATAAATGTTTGGTGTCAGACAATAAATATAGAGCAAATCATTGTTGATTTTCATTGGGGACTGATTTGTCGGTTGGATGTTCTATCTGGGCTGTTGATTGGACATTCTACAGTGACAGTTAAAAAGGAGGTCGTTAGGCGCTCTGTTCTCGCTCAATGACTTGAACTCGTACTTAGGCGAGCTGCTGTCTAGCTTTCATGACCTCGCTCTAGAGGTTATGGGCATCTTCCTAATGGACCAGCCCATGAAATCATTGACCAGCCTATTGGATCTTTGCTAGTCCAGTTCACTTGATTCCAAAAAACACTCATAACAAAATTTTATAGGATAATTTGTCCTAAAAACAAACATAAAATGGGTAAAGTATATTTTTCACTATAAATTTTAATAAGTATTTGAATAATTTTATTATATTAATTCATTGCTTCTTTACAAGTTGTTTAGAACTTATTTTTATAAACTTGTTCTCGTGGCTTATTAAAAAAAAGTTCATTTAGAAGCTAAAGAGTTTAATAAAAATTTATTTTTATGATAATTTTAAACATAAAACTCCTTAATAAAATACAAAAATTTCAATCATACTTCTAAAAAATATTAATAATTGAATTCTTAACTTTCTTTTTTATTAAAAATTTATGGTAAACTATTACGTTATCTTAAAAATATAATAAAAGAATAGAACAATGAAACTTAAAAGCATTTGGTATTTTTATCTATTTCCATAAATAAATGGTTATTTAGAATTTTGATTTTACTTACTTTATTTTTCTAATGTTTTTAATGGGAAGGCAGAGACATCTATATTTCACTTTCTAATCTTATTAATTTTCTTCAAATTCAAAAAAATAAAAATATAATATTTTATTTTGATATCTATAATATTTTTTTATCCAGACTCATCATTTTAATGTAAGTTTTTGATGTCTATACTTACAATTTATTTAAGAATTGAACCATCAGTATTTGGTGCAAATACATGTAGTTGACCTTTCAATTCTAAGGAGTTTTCCTTGTCCCCTAACTTATCCAACGTTGAAAAACCAGACAATATTTGACTTGTAGTAGCTCAGTGTCGCATAATAGGACGAGGCTGTCAATTTCAATATTTGCCGCTCTGAGCATCGCAAATGGTATTCGATGCATTTATAACAATTTACTTATTACTATAATCTTTTTTGGGCTAGTTGGGTTCACAATGGTTGTTCATCATTAGAGTCACTTTAAAGAGCAACCATCGCTGAGACAGACTAAAAAAATAATAGCACTAATTTCTTGAGAAGCGAACTAGGTTATTTGATTGGATTTCAACTCTTCGCATCGTCGAATAATTAAAAAAAATAGCATATGATTTGAATTTATCTCAATGAAATATCAAATGAAAGTAACCTAACCCCAATTAATCCCAGTAACGTCGCATGTTAATTGTTTACACTTAGGTAATCTATAATTTAAACGTCTGGTTTGTTTTTGAAATATGTAACCTCTTATGAAAAGAAATTGATGACATAAAATTAACCAAGCTTAAAAATTTTACTAAAATTTCTAGTCTAAATATTTTGTGCAATGTTGTTATCATAAGAATAAAAGGGTTAGCTGACCAATAAATATTAAATCATGTGGTAAAAATGTTTGTTCCTTTTTTTATTATTATTTGGACTTTGAATATAATGAAAGGTTATAAAAAGATTAAAGTTATTATGAATTTGTTAAACTCGACGTGAATGTATATTGGATTAATTTAATGATTCTTTTTTATCTTGTAATAAAAGAAAGAAGAACGGATGAATACTGGACATTTGCATAAGGAAAAAAAATAGAAAAAGGAAATTTATTAATTAAATCTAATAAATAAACATGTCCAGTATGCAAAAGGCATGTGTTTCATTTATAATAAATAAATTTATTAATCTAATAAATTTGTTGTGATGTAAAAGGTATGTCTTTCATTTATAATAATTCCAGTTCAAAATAAAATTATTAATTAAATCTAATAAATAAACATAAATTTTTTATTATTAATCTTCTTTTTATTTTCCTTCTCTTTAATTTTCTTTTCTTTTTATAAATTAAGTATAATGTTTACATATTTTAATTATAAATTTTATTATTTTTTCAATATTTTTTTCTTTTTTCTTTCTTTTCCTTTCTTTTCACGGAAACACTAGAAAACTACTTTTTTTTTCTTTCCTTTCCTTTCAATGAAGCAAGGGCTACAAAATGGACCTTAAAATAAGCTTTCCACCAAAAATCCAGAATGATATCCAGCATAAGAACTATTGTTTGATTTTCTAGAAGCAACTTTTAATTTTGGAAGGCAGGATTTTTTTCTACATTTGATTTTGATTTGATATTTTTTTAAATTCTATCAGGGTTTTTTTGAGTGGAATTAAAGGCAAAATATTGAGAATTTATAGTTGGGTAAAATCACGTGAATGGCATTTGCGCATTTTCATTTTATTTCTGACAAAAGAATCACGTGATATTTTAATATTGAACGAAATAAACCATACGATAGTTGTTGTTGTTCATGAGGCCTTAGACCACATGGTAATAAATTACAAACAGATTAAACTACAATTCCTTGTAATTTGTCTAAAAAAATGTGAAGGATTTTGTCGTGAACGGAAATCTGGTTTTCAGTAACGCAAAAAAAAATGCCAATTAGTTATATCTTGTGGTTGAGAAGAGTTATAGTTTAAATAATTTTAATTTTCCATTATTTCCTCCTTCACGGAAAAAAAAAAAAAAAGAAAAGCCCAAACATTGAACATCAATGCAATTAACGACACATTTCCAAGGATTTGAGGTAGAAAATGAAAAAAATAAAAAAGTCATCATTTTAGTTTCAACTCAGACCGCAACATTTCAATAGAAAACAAAACGAATGACACGTCATATATATTCATATTTTCTGCACTTTTCATAATATCATTAGCCGTTGGCCAATGAAATAAAAGTTGCATTAGCTTAATAAGTCTATGGTATCAAAAATTGATATGGACTTCAAAGATTCAAAATGTAGAAATCAAAGATTTAAAGTTCTTCACAATGATGTTTATGCACAAATTCACCTATGTAAAATACTTGTAATTACAATATATATTCATATAAACACCGGAAAATTGAACAAAGTAAATTAATATTCAAATTCATTGTGCTATAATCATAAAATAGTACATTAGAGTATCAAAGGTTCAAGTTCTAATCAAAATTATTAAATACCAATTAGACCTATCATTTTTACACTTAAAACTGAAGTGTGTGCTATAACAATGTATATCTATGAAATGGTACTTTTACTGTACCAAAAAACTTGTATCAGAATGTGTTAATTGTATCTCCTAACTTGTACCAAAAAAATTTTGTGACTGCAAAATAGTTATTTATATGCACTTTCCAACCACTTAAAGTGCCCAACAAAAAGCACCATTCCATTCAAGACTTAGGACAAAATATTGACAAAGTATCATCGATTAAGTTTTATTATTTGTTGCTCCATCATGCTTGGTTGCCCACTTCCTCCACCTTTAACATGAACACCACCATTTGTAAGCTCTATAAAAAGAAAAAAAAAATCACATAATGCAAAAAATAGAAAACTTTAGCAAAAAAAAAAATGTCCATAAGATTAAATTTGAACACATAAGTAAGAAAATTATGTTTTTGAATTTGCTCATATTGTTCAAGTATCTTATTGAATTCAGTCAAATCTAACTTGTTTGGTTTCTGCCAATTCTGAGTGCAAATCAAAGCTTCTGCCACTTATGGGGATAAAAAACTTCTAGATAAATCTTGTACTCTCCCACTAGTACTAAATGTAGATTCAGAGGCCACTGTTGAAAGTGGGATGACAAGCACATCCCTTGCTAAATTAAAGATAATAGTGAATCTTGACGTATTTGACTTCTACCAAGTTAACATATAATAATTGTTCTCTTCATCTACACAAAGTTCATTTAAATACTTCTCTAGCTTATTTTTTGCTTCAATTGTGTCTTTATCTCTCAAATAGCTCTTAAATGTTGTATTTCTTGCTTTTAGTGCTTTACTTCCACTTGTAACATTTTTTGCACTACCTATTGCTTTTTGTGATTACTCTATTGCTTGACTAGTAGAAGCATAAGGTTGTCCATACTCAACTGAATACCAATCATAAAGCTTAGTCAAATTACCCTTTATTTTTCTCACCATAATAGCAACAAGTTCCCTTCCATAAATCTCCTCAAAGGATCGGGTTATCTATGCTAATTTGTATCTAAGATCTATCACATTTGCAATGAAAATAAGGAGATTTATGTTCTCCACATTACCCTAATACTTGTTATACTTCTTTTTCATATCCATTGCATTGAAAAGTAAAAGATTATCGAGATTTCCTACATTAGTCCAATATTTTATCTCACTTTGTACTAAAGCTAGTTGTGGGAAAGCTCCATTTGCAGTAACATATAAAAAATCGAAAAATAATAATGTCATTTCATAGAAAATTTGCAAAAATTTGATAAAAACTCTTGCATTACTCCAATCCTCATTAGTTAGAGGGCTTGCCTTTTTTTCATCTACACCAAAGTATGACAAGTAGTTTGAATCCTCATCTTCTAATCTCTCAAAGGCCTTTTGAAAATTTTCAACCATTCCTAACATTAGAAAAGTTGAGTTCCACCTTGTGGGAACATCAAGACAAACAAGAGATTGGTATTCAATGTGCTCTTGTGCAATAGCAGTCTTAAACTTAGCAAGCCTAGAAGAGAAGGATCTTACATACCTCATAGCATTCTGAATTACTTAAATGAAGGTATAGAGATCTTTTAATTTTTCATTCACTACTAAATTTAAAATATATACATAGCAACTAACATGCATAAACTCACTTTCCAACATCAACCCCTTCCAATTTTTTAATTTCTTTTGTCAGATATGCTATAGTTCCATCATTAGAGCTAGTATTGTCAACAATGATAGAAAACAAATCTTTTTCAACCCCTACTCATTCAAATATGACTCCACTTGCTTTTCTATAGTCTCCTCTTAATGATTTGAAATTTGATAGAAATTTATAATCCTTTTTTTAAGTTTCCATCTATCATCAATGGAGTGCGCAGTTAATACAATATAATTTAAATTTTGAACTAATGTCTAACAATTAGTTGTAAAGTACACTTTAACACAATTAGACTTCAATAAGGATTTAAATTTTGTTTTTTCCTCCAAAAATAATTTGTAATAGTCCCTAGCAACTGTATATCTAGATGGCAAATGAAATTTAGGTTGCATTATTTTCATCATATAGTTGAGACCTTCCCTTTCAACCACCCTAAATGGTTGTTCATCCATAATTACAAACACAGTTATGGCTTTCTTACAGTCTTTTACATCATATACTTGGGGGGTTAATCTAATTAAAGTAGTTTGGTCATTACTATTTTTCTTTTAGAAGTTTAAAATTTGTTGTTTAGGGTCAAATAAAGCACGTGGAGCCTTAAGACATTTTGGTTGATGTCCAAGCATGTTACTAGTATTATAAAGTTTAGAGTCACAAAGGAATCTAATTCCATAATACATGCACTCGGCCGTAGGTGCGCTAATCTCATCATTTAGAACTCTTTTGAAAGTTGTCCATGCCCTTAACCTTTTTCGGGTTCTATGTTAGTAACCTTGTTTGCACTTGGTTTCCTCTTCCGAACTGGTTGTTTCTTCCTTTTTGGGGTTGGTCTTGAGGATTTAGTTGTTGGACCCATTTCTTTATCAGTAACAACGCTACTAGTAGTTGGTTCTTTTTCTTTTTTAGCTTTCATATTCAAATTAACTATTTTGAACATTATGATAAAGAAAAAAAAAGTTCATAATAGATTAGATCATAAACATATTAAAGAAAATAGGTTCAGAACAGATTACACAATCATTGATGGATGTTGACATTAACAACATTAGGAGAGTTTCATGGTTTAATGTTTTATTCTACTATGATGATCTTAATTTGTTAATTTATCAAGATTTATGTTGATTAAATTTGATTGTATGTTTTAAAAATAAAATAGAAGTTTATGTACTATCAAATTAAATAAAGACAAAAGCACTAGGATTAAACTAATATGAAAAATAATATAAAAAAACACAAAATATATGACAATGAAATAATAGGACTAATATAAATTGTTATAGCTTAATTTCTATCATGAAATTACAAGTTCAAATTTCTTCAATAAGATTTTTCATATTTTTTCTGAGTTAATCAAACAATTTAAAATCCAACCTAAATCAATCTTAAAAGCAACCAAACTACTTATTAGAAAAGAAGAAATTCACCCA
The DNA here is from genome assembly GCA_026873985.1 of Saraca asoca. Lineage (NCBI taxonomy): Eukaryota > Viridiplantae > Streptophyta > Magnoliopsida > Fabales > Fabaceae > Saraca > Saraca asoca. Next base: position 9,287 of record JANHAO010023999.1, read on the forward strand.
TGAAACAATTTAATTGTTGTTTGAGATTTGGTATACAGTATTCTTGTGTCATAAAAGAGTTAATTGTCCCAATTGCCATTATTCTATATATGTGTCATATTATATCTTTAAATTAACAAGTCTTTTTTTTTTTTTGTAATGACAAGGTTCATCCTAATGAAATTTTAGCAATGATCAATTAATGGCATAGGGATTATTTCCAGCAGAGGCATGCTATTAATGGACATAAATATATTGTAGGAAACATATTTTTGTGATTTGTTATAATTATGCATATCACCCAGCAAAGGAAGTCATTACCAAAAGGCATGACCTATTTAAAACAATAAACAATTAATGCTAAATTTTGAAAATAAAAAAAAGGAAAAAATGAACCACTACCTTGTCTCAAATAACTTTAAGAAATCATACATTATGAAGCAAAGATAAATAATTTCACTTCCTTAACTTGATCTTGCCAAGAAAAAAAAATGGAAATCAAAAGTAGAACCTATTGTTTCTATAGAAGAGAAAATAGGTTCTAAATTAGAGAACATAGATATTTTTTAAGCTTATAAGAAAATGAATCCATGTGATTTGATAAGGAAGAAGACGATATCCTTTTTGCTCTAAGAGACATGTATGTTGAAAAGGAAATAAACACCTAACGACAACAATTTAAATAAAAAAGGCTTCAAAAAACATAATAAAAAGTATAAAACAACAAGCACCTTGCATGAAATCCATTAATTGGCACTATCTTGTTTTAAAATCTTCATGGAAAAGCAAGTACCTTAGTGAATGATGTTTAGATACTACCTTGTTCAACACTCTTACGCAAAGTATCTAATACTTGGTATGCATACTTTGGAATGGCAACAAACAATAATTGCTAGAAAATCTTAGAGAAAAACATCACCTTTAAATAATAAATCAATTGCAAGTTGAATTAGAGGTTTATAGGCAAGAAGAGTAAGATTTCTGAAAAAAAAAATCTTAAATTTGAAGAAAATGAGTGAAAAAGGAAACAAATTGTGTCTTGTTAAGAAACCACCATTCTTAAGTTTACTTTTAAAACTAATAGTTCAATTATATTTCTTTCATAAGTCAAGCGCATTACAATGCTAGATAAACAATTAGAAGTAAAAGACAACAAATAAGCTAACTGGCAATTTGGACAAAAATTGTTGATGATGCTAGCAAATATTAAATTTTATTATTGTACCCTTTCAACCGAGTAATTCACAGAAGCCTAAATGACAATAGGGAATACTCATATAACAGAAAATATGGACAAAAAAAGAAGGTATAATAGAAAAACTTATGGTTTCCTATCAACCAATCATTCAAACAATAAACTAGTAATAGTATGGTTCTCATCCATCTTACCTCATATTTGATCATCCTGATGAGGCAAGAAGGGTATAAGTGTAGTTGGAAATAAAGTGTTGTCTCCTGAAGTGAACTTTGGTTGTGTCGCCTCATCCTCTTCAATATCAAGCCTAACACAAATTCAAGATGAGTAAAGCATGAGTTAACAATAATACAAGATTCATTGAATTACATAAATGGATTTATTAAACACTTAATAGTATCCCAATTCTATTAGACAATAGACATGATATATTTTTTACTTTGAGATGACAAGATGAAATGCTTAATAGTATTCCAACAATTTATTTTTGAAATCCTCCTTAACCCCATTTCAATTAATGTCACTACCCTTCTGGAAACCTAAAACACCTTTTTTTCACCCCAAGCCAACCCAAATTTTGGAAAGCTAAAAATACTTATAAGGTAATCACAATTAAACAATGAATATGATACCCACATCAAAATTTAACACCTTCACACAAGTGCATAATGAATTCTTTTCAACTCTCTCCATTTTTTTTATTATACCCTACACATTTGTGTTTAAACCTAAATTTGTAGTGTATATTAAACTTTTCATGTCATCCATAGGTATTTGGAACTCAAGAGCAGAAAAGATTATGTTAAACATTGAGATGCACTTTTGATTACATTTAATTGATTAAATAATTAGTTTGTTGGCACTACAAAAAAACTTTTAAAATAGCGGCGGTTACGCATGTATATAGCGATGGTTAGAACCGTCGTAGAGTAAAATAACAACGATTATGGAAACCACCAGAAAATATACCGCTAAGTTAACTTTAATGATGGTTAAAAGGAACCATTGGAAACTGTATATATTTTTTTAAAATTTGCATTTTAATTTAGTGGCGGTTACCATAACTGCCGCAATGTTTTTTATAAAAATTCTAATTAGCGGCGGTCGATTAACTGCCACTATTTTTTGAGTCTAATTTTATTTTAGCGGTGGTTGTTTAACCATCGCTAAATTTTTGTAATATTTTTTAAAAAAATTTCAAGCCATTCAATCCTTATATTTCATTAGTTAATGACACTAATTATCCCTGTAAAATATAAAAGCAAACTCATAGT
>JANHAO010024000.1:0-11734 GCA_026873985.1 Saraca asoca
CTATTCTATTCTACCCCTACCACTGTTTTTCTCTCTTTCTCCCTATCTGTTCTGAGTCTAATATAGAGCTCCAAGGCTCTATCAGATTCATGCAATTCAGTCAATTTTGACAATTTGGTTCCCAATTAGGTTGTAATATGATCAAGTAAAATTTTATACAACCCAAGTTTAAAAACCTTATTTTCCCCTTTTTTCACTATAATAATATTATTTATACAATTAGGAAGCATTATTTGACTATTTTTGTTAAGTACTTGCATGCTTTATCACTTCAATATTATTTAAATATCTATTTCTATGTCATTTTCTTTTGCTTATTAATTATTTAGTTATTTTGTATAATATAAATATAAACATTTTATTCCATTTCCAATTCAAAAAATTGGTTTTTCGATTCACAATTTGACAACCTCGTTTAGTAGGATTCTTCCTCCATGAAAATAACCAAGGAGTATTTTACATAATTAAGTAATGCATAATCTAATCATTGTGACATGATATCAAGTTATCAACAACAGCTTTATAACTGGAAGTCATACCTAGAAGGCTAGAAACGTTAAACAGATGGGCAATATATAGAGCAATAACAAATGACAGTATAGTCCTGACCTGGTTGAATGCCAAACTCTCAGCAAGAAAAAATAATCCCTCATCTCCAAAGTTCCGTCCTGCCAGATTTCATGTATGATTAATGAATTTTTCTTTTTATTCAATCATTATTTTCAAAATAGCCAAGACCATAAACCAGTAATGCCACAGAAACTCAACAACCATAAAGCAGAAATCCACAAATGGTGAAGTGGGAAAAAATATTAAAGAAAATCAAAGTAATAGAAAAATTTAGTTGGCAGCATGTTGAATGTGCAAAATTATTAGCATATGTATTCAATTTGCTATTTGTAACAGCTTGACCTCAGTTAGGCCATGAAAACACAAGATCAGTGTTGCCTGATTTCCGGTGTGCTAAGTGATACAGGTACAGATATGGGATACGATGTTTAATAGAATCCATGATTCATGGGTGTAGGTTTAGTTGCTACGCTAAGTTGGGTACGATAAAATATTATTTGATTCCTTTAACATATATGCATTAAAATTAAAATTTATCTAATCTTAGTAATTTAGAATAGAAAACAAGTTAGGGATGATCTATCATCACCAATAATATTAAATGATAATTATGTTAATAGATTTTTGTTATGTTAGTATTCATATAATTATATTTATAGTTGATTGGATAATATTAAAGAGGTTCTATTTCTATTGATGTAGGAAACTAAGTCAACTAGATATACATTCATTATGTGATACTGTGATTCCTTCCTAAATTGAGAGGTTTTTCTAAAATCAAGGGATTCACTTATTATAGGTATTGGTTCACTATTCGGTGATGCACTGCTGAAGATGATACTTTGGCAAATTATCTATTTACTACAAAGAAATGGCAACATATCTTTCTTTTATAAATCCAACTTGCATACCTGACATATCAATACTTGGAAATGACCTCAGTTCTCTGGCAAATTCATTGAGCTTCTGTTTAGATTGTCTGTTGATCTTTTCCCCAAGCTTTGAGAACAAATTTGTACCAGCGGCAACAGACCATTTCATTCCTTGTGAAGCAGATTGGCTTTGCACAGTTGAAGTCTTTGATTGCTTGGGAACAAAAAGCTTCTCCACCAATTTCCAAAAAACTGTAAACTGAAGAAAAATTAGTACAACAACCATAAAAGTCTAGGTTCAGTACTCTTGAAATGTGCTAATATCATCTATCAACAGCTGGCAATCACTCTTAAAAGTAATAACATTTTATCCTCTGCAAAACATATTCCAATCAGAAGAAAAAAAAAAAAAAAAAGAAGCCCAGCCTTCCAATTCCACCCAAAATTGAACGTAAACGCTAGCTAACAAAATAATGCTCTCCTTCCCTTATTAACATGGCAGTGATCAAATAACAATAGCATGATAGTGAGGCATCAAGTTTAAGTGATTCTACGCCTGAATTAAACACCATTTTCACTTAGTAATTTCTAGCGATCAAACACTTGCTATAATGAAATTCAACAAATGTAAAAGCATCAATACCAAAAGAAGCAGCAACGAAAACGCCAGCAGGAACAACAAGAGAAGCAATCTGCTTCACCGGAGCACTTGACAAAGGTCCTTCGGCCTGAGACTGCCGATAAACTCTCCGAGAACGACTAGGACTCCCTTCAACGCTGGAAGCAGCTCTTACAACCAAGCTTCTGAACCTCACACATCTTCTCGTAGAGTTTCCAGCAGAGTGAATGGTTGATAAGCGCAGAAGTTGAGGAGAATTGCCGATGCGCAGTCTCTGCCTGCGCAGATTGACGCGAGGATGAGAAGGGAGAGAAAGTGTGGAAGTGAAGGCCATAGTATTAGCAGAGTATAGAGTGATAGAGGACTTAAGCTTAGCGTGGTGAAACTGAGAGAGGAAGAGACACAGCGCTACAGGCTATGTCTCGGCCATTCTATCAACTGCTAAAATATTTGAGTTCGCTGACTGTGACTGCTCTCTGGAACTAGTAAATTCTGGATAGGGCTGATTGAAGTCCAATACAAACTTGACCACCTTTAACTCTGTTTGTTCGATCCATTGGCCCGATGTGTTTTCAAATGTTTGGGTTGGGCCGGATGAGTTGGATGGAAAACTTCTTTTCAACTAAAATCAATAGAATTTTTATTTATGTTATGAAGCAAAACGCCAAAGCTCTGAAAGTAAAGAGACTTAATTCCAATTTTAGTCCAAAATATACACATTGGTCGATTTTGGTCCTCTCAAAATTTAATATTCTATTTTGACCTCCACAAATGTCAAAACTGAACATTTCCCATTCACTTTAATAGATTTTGTCAAAGTGCAGACTGAATGACCTATGTAGTAGTAATATTAAATTGAGTAGGGCATTTCTACGTCAATCTGAATTACAATGTTGGATTGTTACATCAGAAAACATTCAAGTTTTCCTTTTCTTAGAGTTGAATTAGGAATAGTTTTTCATTTTTTTTCTCAATCATTGTAGTTCGAAGCAATGCTGGTAGATGGGAAAGATGATATCTTTAAAACTTCATGCATTAGTAGTAGGACTTGGAAGCTTTGTAGATGTGGTGAAAAGGTAACATTTAAAACCTCATGGACTACTCAGAATCTTGGTTAATGATTTTATGGTTGCTACAAATGAGGGCTTGGTTGTAACTTTTTCATTTAACATGACTTTGAGATTTCAGATCATGAGAAAAAAATGATTAACAGTTCGTTTAGAAAAGTTGATGTGCTGAAAGATAGGGAAAAAATGTTGTGGTTTGCCCTGGGTTTTTCTATGCCTATGGCCACAATGCTTGGGTTTATTCTGTTGAAAGCTATTGGGTAGAGGGTTGTGATGGTAGGTGCTGTAATGGTTGAGCAATTTTAGTCATATCTAGGTAACTTTGAACTAGGATTTTGGGATATTTTGACTTTTGAAGTAAGTGTGTTGGCTTTGCTTATAGGCTGAGATATTTTGTATTACTCTGTAGATGAATACAACTAATGTAATATTTTGCATTGAATGTTGACAAGAGCAGCATGGTTTACTGGTTTAGTTTATTTAATGTCTTGTATTGCTAGTTTGTTTACTAATTTATCTATTTAATTATTTTTTGTGTTTACTGGTTTATTTTGTAGTTTTTTTTAGTGTAGTTCAAATTTGTTTTGTGTTCTTCCTATAAGTAGATGGTTTGCTATATGATGAATAAACAAAACCAAATGTGACATGCTCTGCTTTATGACTTCCCAACAAGAAAAACTGAAAATGGTTTTAAAATACCGAAGTAACATGCAAACAAAGATTATGATCGGGCACCACCATGACAAACCAAATTCAAGAGGCCTATATTTTTACTTTATCATTTAATGCAAGATTATGATAGTAATCCCTACAAGAGTAAATGACCTAAGGCAAAATTGATATGAAATAAGGCTACAAACATATCAAAACCATACACCTTTTTGAACACAAAAGTGAAAAAAGAAAGCCTGATAAGGTTCTAATAAAGTATCACATGGATCACAAACATCTCTGTGTGTACAACAGGATCACAAACATCTCTGTATCTACATGAAACATGCTAAATCAAATGTGACTTTCATTCCCTATGAATTGTAGCACCAAAATATGCTCCACCTAATAAGATAATTAATGTAGAAAGATAAGAAGGGAAGGGTGAGTATAAAGACACTTTAAATATGGGTAAACACTATTATATAAATTTTGTTCATAGTTGAGAACAAGACCAATGTTTACTAGGACCATAAAATAATTCCAATATAATGGTTCAATAAAATAAAACCAATGTGATGGCTCAATAGATAACAAAATAAGACCTATCTAAATGGCTATATACATGGAAAACAATAATAACAACTTAAAGACCCACATTTCCCTCACTTTGGGACTCTTGTATGGCAAGAAGTCCAACTAGCCTCTTTCTGCCTCCCTCAGTCATTTACTGCAATGTTTCTTTTGTAACATAAAATCTGCCATTGTTATTGAAAGACCTTTTGATGTGCTTTTTCTTATAATTTTTGTTGAAAGTTGTTGTTTTAGATGCTGGCTTAGAAGCTGTTGTAGTTGTAGCTACTTGGGATGAGCTTATCCTGACAGTTTTTTTTGGCAAATTCTTGTTGCCTCCTATAGGGATCTCCCTATCCATTCTTGTTTTCCCCTTATAGCTTTTAACATTATGACCAAATTTTTGACATCTTGCACATTTGTATCTAGTAAGATGTTTTTGCAACTTATTAGGATCCTGAGGCTTTTCATGTGAATCTTTTTTTCTCATTTTCTTTGGCCTTCGCACATGTTTCCTTAGTTATGGTGGCTGGATAGGTTTAGAATCAATCTTTGGCCATAACATTGGTCCATTGATGGGGTAAATAATTTGCTAGTAGCACTTCATATATGTTTCCTTGCTACAAAGTCAAAGGAAGTAGTGGTTATAGTTAATAAAATATCAGCTATATATGCAAGATGATATCACAAGTTCAATACTTATCTGTAGTAGTAGTGCACATATTCCTCTGGATTGTGATTGCACCATGCCATTGCAGCTACTAAATGACAACAAGAAATGCCACTAATACTAATATCCCATAAACTACATGAGTAAGTCTTTTTAGCCAAATTCACAACAAATCTCTCAGGCTTCATTTCAACATAAAAAAATGCACACTTATCATTCCTAGCCTAAATTAGTGCCTAACCATTGCTTTTTAACTTTCATGTCTTCTAAAATAGTCTTAATTTTGCGACACAATATTCCTTTATATCTATATACTTTTTTTCCTATTTTTTATGAACCTCTCCATTAGGTAGTGTCTTACATCTTCATATAAATAAATTATATGCTTATCCCTATATTTAAGAATGGCCTTGTTGAAGGCTTTACGGTTATTGTTTACCTGCAAGTGGCACTTGTTGTGAGGAGAGAAGACAGATTTGCTCCATTATGAATGTGGAAACTCCATTAAGTGTATCCAAGCCTTCTCATTAATTTTTTTGATCTCATCCATGATCATTTGAAATTCTACAACAGTAGTGGCTCTTGCAGCATCTCATATGAGAAATTTTAAATAATCTTCTAGAACTTTTTGGTGAAATTTGAGCACTTATGTTTGACATAAGACTTGTGTACAATCCTGTCATGCAAAGAAGCAATAATGTGATCCATGCCCTACATAACCAACAAAAACAAAAGGTAAGGAACATTTTCAGAAGCAAAAATTATAAGATTTTTAATAGAAGCGATGTGTATGAAGTCACTTTTTGTTGGTTTGAAATAAATGACCATTTGTGCTTAAAAACATTGCTTATGTCATTTAGTAATAGGTCCAAAAATCAACCTTATAAGTCTTTATTTTCTGACTCCATAATTGCAAAGGCAATTGGAAGCATTTGATTATTTGCATCTTTTCCTGTAGCTGTAAGTAGATGTCCAGCATGGACTCATTTAAGGAAATAGCCATCTAGACTAATCAAGGGCCTACAATGATCTACAAATGCTTTCTTACAGCCTTCAAAACAAATATATATTCTTTCAAGGTTTGGTAGCATATCAACACTTGGCTTGCTGGCATTGATGATTATAGAGCTATCTTTGTTACTTCTAAGTAATTCAAGCCCATAACTTCTAAGTTTGTTGTATTGATCTTCTGCTAAACCTTTAACCTATGTTTTACGGACACCGACACGCAGACATGGACACGGGGACATGGTATTTTCAGAAGTATCGATGCTATTTTTACATGGTAAATGAAGTGTCGGTATCGATAAGTGTCGGAAACGAAAACGTTTTCGACCTGCGGATACGGATGTTATATGAAGTGTCGGTGCATCGAAGCCTTTAACCAACTCAAATACCTTTTTTTAGCTCTATATGCCCACTCTTTGCTAAATATACATCCTATTCCTTCTTTGCATCACCCTGTATTGTCTTGTAGTCTACATCTAGATTTTCCTTGACTATATCCATGAACTTCTTAACCAAAAGTTTGGTTTTGGCCTAAGGATTCTTAAACTGTCTTGAACATGTATGGACATCATCCAAGACTCTTACTTGGCATACTTGTCTATGAGTGTCTAAGCTAACCCTAAGGTACTATGGGCATTTATCCCTGCACATTACAACTAACCTCTTTTTGTCATTCTTATCTATCCACACTAGCTTGCCTTGGCAAAGCCCATAGGTATGTACAGCTTTGTTTGCAATTTGCTTGGTTGCAAAGTCAAGCCCAATATTGAATTTCACTTCCTTCTTATCAATTAGCATCTTAAATCTAGGGAACTTCTTAAACTTAGGCCGAATGTCTTGTTCAACCCTATCTTTATCAACATTATCCTCTATTTCATAGATATAAGGACTGATTAGCTTCTCAGAATCCCTATCCTCATTTGTCCATTGAGCTTCAAGTGTTGTGATTTTAGGCCTTTGCCTTTTCCTCTGTTTCAGACCCTGCTTTGCCATTTCTCTATTTTCTTCATTATTCTATTGCCTTTCATTTTCTTCATTTATCTTTTCTTCTAGTATTAGCCCTTATGGTATTTCTTCCTCTCTTTCAAACTCACCATCATCTAAGTTGCCCCAATCCCAGTTCTCATCATATTCACAATTTTTGAGGCCCTTCAATTCCAAAAATTCATGAAAATTTCATCACTCTCACTAGATTATTCTACTTCTTCCACTTGAACATTATCTTTTAACCTATTGCCATCATTCTCATATTCAACCTTAACTTCAACAACTACATCACTTTCATCACTTTCATCACCATTCTCAGCAAAAACATAAGTAATGATAGATGCATCACTTATACAAGGAATGGCTACATCTTTAAGCAAAGTAGGATGGTTAACATCATGCTCTACATATACTTCCATATATACATGACCCTCTACAGTTGCAATCAAATCTCTTACATGGTCATCCCCTAAAAAAAGTCTTCTCCTAATTTCTAATGTTTGCCCTGGTGCTTTCCACCATAGAACTTTATACGAATTATAATTAAGATAACCAACTAGTTGGCCTATAGCAAAAAAACATAATTGGTCTCCATCTATTTTCTTAACCTTTTTAACTTTTCCCTTAACATAGTTTAGTACTGGTTCAATAATAAAGCTTCCCTATGGTGATCACAAGGTCAAAAAACTATGTTTCTGGTACTCTACAATGTCATAAAAATTTTAGTTAAAGATATTAATTAATATCTTAATTACTCATTATTCAATAGTAAATTAACATTAATAAAAACAAATGAAATTATAAATTAATGTAATTTCTTTCATTATATCCAACAGTCAATGTTAGTCAGAAAAGAATCAATATATTATCTAAAAGTATGATTCCAAATGCAAAAGACAACAAATAAAAGGGGTAAATTATCTATCTACAAATGCTTATGCTTTTTCTAATAGCTTTACAAAACTCTAAAAATATCTAACCTAGAACCTCGCCCACCACTTTCACTTTATAGTAATACAACATGCCAGCTTGTAAATAGAAGCATAGGCCATGTATAGGAGTGCATTTAACCAAAAAAAAAAAAAAATTCAGACTTACTTTGATATGTACCCTGGCGGGTTTTGGAACTAGTGGTTCCAACTTTCACTACTGGAAAACATTGGCCTGTTCTTCCTCTTTCCACTTTAGCTCTCTAGAAACAAATGATTGATGTTGTGTTTAGAAATAAGGAAATTCAAAATAAGGCATAAAGGGTACGAATATTGGTATTTTGCTAGGTTGATTTGGTTTTCAAATTCAGATTCACGATTTCATTTTGCAATTTTCGTTTAGTATTTAATTTCTAATGTGGTAGCCCAATATTGTAATTTAGACTGATGTAGACATGCCTATTGGATTTAATATTGTCACATAAGTTATTTCGTCTGCACTTTGACGAAACCATTAAAGTGGATTGAAAATATTCAATTTTGACATTTATGAGGATCAAAATAGAATATTAAATTTTGGAGGATCAAAATTGATCAAAATGTATATTTGGGAACAAAATTGGAATTAAGCCAAATAAAAATAAATTAAGATGAAATTACATCGTAACATTATGAGTTATATAGATTTGGATGGTCACAAGCTATTGTATCCTTATGGCACCCTAGCAACGGATCGAATCCTTTACCTTCTATTAAAATAAAAGCATTATGATATATAGATTCTCGAAACATTGGACATAAATTCTCATAATATTAGTAACTATAAGATAATAAGTATAAGAAAATATATATGTTTGGAAAGACAAAAACTATAACTTGCATACCAATAATGTGCACAAGGGTTGTCTCCCTTGAGAGTATGCATAACTTCCACCATCCAATTTTTGTTAAGAGACTCATGAATGGCATTAATAATCTAGTGATTCATAATCTTCCCATTCTTGTCACACTTAGGTAGTTCACCAAACTTAAAACAATTTAGGTGGGTCATTAAGAAAACTCATGTTCTAAGTAATTTAACCATATAAAAAAAATTAGGTTTGGATAGGATGAGTTGATTGAATTCTTCTTTCATTTAAAAAATGATTGATTATTACTTTAGAATTCTTTTTCAACAATGATAAAGATAAAAAAAAATTATTAGTTCATAATCATATTATAAAATATGATAAATTCTCGGCCTATAAGAATAGTTAGAACCACTGCCACTTAAAGAGAAAGGCATCAAAGATGGTGGCAAGCAACCACTGGGAGATGCTCTGATATTAAAGTTAGCAAGGGTGCAGGGAATATAAACATAAGACTCAAGAATGAATTCAAGTTATAGTATACTTCACTACAAAAAAACACATAGATTGTAGCGGTTCATTAGCGGTAGTTTGTATAAACCACTGCTAAAGGCACAACCAAATGTTAGAGGCGATTTTGTAGAACCGTTGCTAATCATTGTACTTAGCGGCGATTCCCTTGGACCACCGCTAATTATTTATCCTTAGCAGCGGTTTGTTTACGGCGATTACTATAAATCACCGCTAAAGTCACAGCTAAGTCAAGTGACCCAGGTTTGATTCCTTTAGAAAGCAAATTTTAGAGGTAGTTTGCAGTTTTTAACAAAACTGCTACTAGTTACAATTATTAACGGTAGTTTTGCCTGAACCACCGCTAAGGACGCACTATATACTAAAATGATGTCGTCCATTTCTTTTAGCAGGAGCCCTAATTTCTTCAGCTCACCCCCAAATTCTTCCTTCAGCTCTGATATCCTCTCCTATTATTGTCCATTTAGTGTAAGTGATTTGAATTATTTTTGTTTCATTTTGAAATCTCTATGGTTGGAACTGATGCTACCCATGGACTTTGGTGATTTATGTGTTTTGCTGTTTGTAATTATTAGTACAATTTTTTTTCTTAATTTTCCTTGCATAAGAAGCACTTTATCTTTTAACTATTTTATTAATTATAATTTGTTTGTAAATTACAAATCTAGTTTCTCTTTGCAAGAACCTTAACTTCGAGCTCTCTCTCAAATTCTTCATCATCCTGCAAGTCTTAAGCCATATTCCTGAAGACTCTAACATTCTGGACAGCTGTACTACATGATAGGTAAACCCATTGTTATTTAGACTCAGTAACAATTGTAATAGAACTAGGGTAGTTGCAGTAGGTTTGAATAGGTAGAAATTAAGGAAAACAAATGGAGTGTGGTAAGTGAGTCTATGATATTATTGTTTCTGTGTCATGTGATTGTGACAATTCAAGGTTATTAATATAATGCTTTCTTCTATTCAGAAACTTTGATTTTTCTTTCAACGAGTCCCAAGTATATATAATATACAGTTTATACACATGCAAACAGAGACTGTATTTTACAAGGCTACATATGAGTGATTACTATTTCCCCTTTTTTACTATTCATTAGCTTATAACTCATCCATTACCATCCATATTCTAGAAGGGCTTTACTGCATAAGTAATAGTGAAACTCATATGCTTCCATTTGAATTGATAGTGTATGCCATGCTTGGTTCTTAGGTTGCATTCAATGACCTATTGTATTATGAAGGCATACTATAAATATGAGCAAAAACACTAAAAAATCTTAGTCTCCAATTTTGAATTGAAGGTAATGGATAAGAAAATAAATTGCTATCAGAGCTCTAAAATCTCATTTGAATTGAAGTCTATTGTGTTGTATATAGTGAATTTTGAAATGAGCACTGTGTAACTACAAGGCATCATACTAGTTTAAATGATTAGGAGAAAAAAGGTATCATTTCACTGTTTGGATGATTAAGTAGAATTCCTCATGCTAGCGAAAGGAATTAATCATTTGTGCTTTTTATGATCAGATAATGGTGAGCTATGTAAATAGAACTATTACATATGCAATTTTTAGGTTGGAATTTTTAAAGTTAGTCTCTTGACTTATTGAATACTAGAATGTATTGCATGTTTTCTTTCCTTATATTAGATCAAGTTTTAACTATCTATATAATTTTAGAAAGAAAATTAATTATTATCTAGTATTATGTTAGTTATTACTGTTTAAGCTTTATAAAGGTAAAAATAATGGGTATGCTACCAAAGAATATATTTTGGCCGAAAATAGGGAAAATTATGATAAATCAATTTCTAAATAGGTGTTGGCACTGTACTATGGAATGCATGTTTAGGATAGAGAAAAAAAAAGGAGAAAGACATATTAGGTGGGAAAATAGAACTAGCTTATAGCCAGATTAGCATAATTTAAAAAAAAAATACAAAGAAACTTATTCTAGTTTCCAACTACCTTGCTTAAGGGCAAGTAAATACACATATATATGCATTAATGTAGTAAGTAATCCTCTCCTTTGTCTATACTGGAAAATGGCTCCTGGAACTAATGATTGGTTGAGTGGAGTAAGTGAATGGCTTTTTAAGTTTTGTTTGGCCAAGTGAGGGTATGAATAGTGGCCATAACCAACACGCAAAAGAACAAGTCAATAAATCCTTACCTTGTTAGGAGTATTGGCTGTTAAGCATAGCAGAAGGTGTAGGCTTAAGCTTATGTGTGAACTCAGATGGCATGTTACTTGAATGGAAAGAATTGAATTATATAACATGGTATGATGTTTTTAAAATAGATGTGTATTATGTTGCCATGTGATGGCTAAATCCATGCTTAAATAAAATAATCAAACTAAGGTCTATACTTTGACCAATGTAATGTAATACAACATTGCATTTCT
>JANHAO010024001.1:0-11752 GCA_026873985.1 Saraca asoca
TTACATTAGGAAAATCATAATTGAGGTGAATCCTAATCCTAGGCTTTTTACATTTGAATCTTTTCTTTAATTGTTTATTTACTTTTTTACTTCCTGTTCAACTTTCTTTATTTATTTTATTCCTTTATCATTGATTTGGATAGCTGAGTTGTAAGGATTCTGGTACTTAAAATAACTTTCCTGTGAGATCGACCCGTATTCGCCGGTACTAGCTACAACTACGCCATGCGCTTGCGGTTATTTGAAACGTACAACAAGTTTGTGCACATCACTTAACTATCCCATGGGCTTAGATTTGCATTAAAATGATGGATGGAGCTCTACTTATAATGAAATTACTAAAACTAGTTCTGGGCAGCATGACAGCACTATGTGTCAACTTCTAAGCTTTATTTGACCTCCATAATAGTTAAACTAGGCTTGGGACACTTTATGATATTTTTAGATCTTTCTCACTTAAAACCGAAGTCCAAAACTCATGATACAACAAAAAATCTTAAATATGGCCAAATTACCAAATTATTTTAATTAACTACAAAAACTAATCAAACTACAAAATCAATTACAAATATTTAATTAAGCGCATTAACATAACAAAATATTAAGTATATAAAGGATATAAAATATGTATAAATTATGTTCATAAAATCAATACAATTAAAAAAACTATGTATTTTATGTCAGTAATAGGAGAATTTGATTCTCCCACATGGGTCAATAGAAAAGAACCATAAGCATTATTTTTTCAAAAAGTCATTGATCTTTGTAAATTTTTGCTTGAAGTTCCTGGTAAAGTACAAGGCGACAGGACTTTGCCATATAGGCGTATGCCAAAATGGTAGCAATGTCGAAGAGAGTCAAACCCACTAGCTCTATAGTAAGTGAAAATTGTTTGTGGTGGTGCACCAAAATAGCTAAGCCGAACCAATTAGAGGAAGATTGGATTTTACTAAAAATCTGGATAGCTGAATTGCTTCAAAAATATCTTATTCCATAATTTTGCTTTCACATTTTGAGCTCTATTTAAGTTAAGTTATCCTTTGAATGACTTGAAAATTTTCTAAAAGTACAATCCACATAATCCTGTGGATAAACCAAAATACGATTATAAAGGAAAATAGAATCAAGACCCTTGGCCTTAGAGAAGTAAAGAGCATAGTCAATGTATTCAGACAATCAAGAAAGAAGAGGACCATGATAAGCATGAGGATACTAATCCTAAGAGAAGGAAGAGGAAGCATTACCTAATGGTAGAGAATAACAGCATTAGTTATGGCAAGATCTTCAATTTGACTGACCAGTAAGGAGGAGAGTCATTCAAAAAATGAAGAAAGAAGAGGACCATGATTAGCATGATGATACTGATCCTAAGAGAAGGAAGAGGAAGCATTACCTTATGCTAGAGAACAGCAGCATTAGTTATGACAAGATCTTCAATTTGAATGATCTGGAATGGGCAAGCTTGAAACAATTGAGAAGAAGGAGTAAAGCTTGAATTAGATGCTATGGCTGAGTAATGAAGATGGAGAACAAGAACTGCTTGTATAAAGATGGAAAATGAGAAAACCTTTGGGAAAGGTAAGAGTGAGATTAGACAGAATAAAATTCCAAAAGACTACACTTTTATAAGCCTAAAATGATGGTTATAAGAAAGTGAAAAGGAGCCATAAATTCAGCAACACGATTAAAAGCATGCACCTCAGAGATTTGCTATCATTACTTAGAGTCATCATCGTGCAAAGTGAACCAATCAGAGCTTGACACATGGATGTGGAGCACTTTCAATCGACAAGATGAGCAAGACCAAACGTTAGTGGAGGACATCGACCGTTTAAAGTAGGGAATCTCCTTTTTCGATAGACTCAAAGGAGATTTCTTTAGGGGGACTTTGTTAATTATCTTCGAAAGGGATATCATGAAATTTGGTGTCACAGGAATATAGTCACAAGGTGGAAAGAATGTCAATAGAAAGGAGGAATTGGGTGCTCGATGGTCTTCATTTGTGTTTGTGTCAATGTAGGTTGATAATATAACAATATTGTTAAATTCTTTTAGAATTCTATCTATAATAAAGATTATATAAAATTTTTAACCGAAATAAGGGAAAGATCTATTGATTTGTTACATCATTATCGAGACCAACATCATCCTCTTCTTACACTTCTCTCTCTCTATCTCAAAAAATATTGATATTCAATAATTCTATTTAAAACTATTTTGAGAAAGTATTCAAACAATAAAGAGAGTTGGTAAAAGTAGTTAACAATTTTGGCAAAAATTAATTAAATGTGAATAAACTCAATGAAAAAATGATAAAGATTAAAAAAATAAAGTTGAACATTTTTCTCTAGATGTTGTTTTTAATATAAAATTTACTATAACTTTTGATTTTTACTATTAAAGATTTATTGACTTTCATTATAAAAACATTTTAATAATAAAAGGATTATTAAGTAGCTTGAGATAAACATGCAATTTGTATATACAAAAGTATTTTTCAATAAAAGAGAATAATTTTGTAGTACCCCTTATAGTTAAGAAGAACCAAAATGGGCTTACAGAACTAAGGTTGGGTTCAAATTGAAACTCAAAACTCAAACCAAGCTGGTTTCATCTGATGGGTTGGATTAAGATTTTAGGTTAAGAAGGGCCTCAAGAACCAAGCCAACTAGTCTACCAGTCCTAAGAGTCAATCGACCAATCAGTATGGTCTCATAAGGTCAATCAGCCATTCATAAATAGGTTGACCAGTTGCCTTGACAAGCCAATATAAAGATTAGCCCATATGACATTTTCCATAATTATCATTTGCAACTAAATAGGTCCCATAAAACATTACTAAGCTAAAAAGGGTTTTGGTTTGCACTCTTCAAGAGTGTAAACCTAAGGTAAGGTTTTTGGCCAAAAAACTTCAAATTCTTTTCTTAAGTTCTTATTTTTATTTAAGGTTTGATTTCTTCTTGAATTATTATAGTTTTTCTAATAGTCAATGGCCAAATTCAAAAGTAGGGAAAAGGATTCAAAGGTTAGGCTTTGAAGAATTCTTTCCTACCAAGGTGAGTGATACATAAGCTTAGACTAGAAAGATTCACTTAATGTAAAAGGTAGTGAAATAAAATTTCATAACTTAGAACCTAAATCAGGATATGACCACATGACAAGTTAGGCCAAGGTCCTAAGCCATGAAAGGCCTTGAAAATCAAACTAACCAATTGCCTGAACCAAGGAAGTGATTAATCGATTGGTACAGACACGATAGGTAGACTAGCCATGCATAATGCAGTTAACCAACTACCTTTATGTGCCTATATAAAGAGTAGCCCCTACAACATTTTCCACAACTCTCATTTATAATTGAGTGGCTCCTAAAAAGTGTTGTTCAACATAAAAGGGTTTTGATTTGCACTCTTTAAATGTGTAAATCTAAAGTAAGGTTTTTGACCCAAAAAATAAAATAAAATTCTCTCCTTAGTTTCTTTTTCTCTCTGATTATAACAATTTTTCTAATAATAAAGGGATCTAATCAAAACTAGGGTAAAGGCTCCAAGATTAAGTTTTGGAGATTTCTCTTTTACCAAGGTGAGTATGGTTTTTTGTTGTCCTAACTTCCTTTTTTTGTGTAAATTTATTTTTGAAAAATGGCCAAAAGATGTTATGTATGGCAAGAAAGATTAGAAGAATTAGATAAATGCCTAGGACTCATAAATAAAGTTCTAAGAAATGTATGTTTATATGATTACATGTACAATCATGACGGTAAGCTTAGCTAATTGCTTGGCATAGGTTTAGAACTTAGAGATTGGGTCAAATGTATAGAAGTCTAGCCACAAATGATTAATTAGCTAATTAATTGAATAGTTATTAAGAGATATGGATGGGTAAGATGAGTATATTTTGAATATGAAATTGTAAAAGATGAATGTGTTTGCCAGCTAACACAAGATATTGGAGCACTAGGAGATGTACATAAGGTGTCCTATACAACAGGAGATTATGGGATAGATGATTTTCTATAGGATATGGGATTATGACGTGAAAATGGGAGTTCAAGCTAAGACTCACTAAAAGGGTTTGCATCTACCAAGGGATCACTTAAGGGATTAATGAGCAACAAATATTATTACATTTATTTCTTCTCATACTCTATCTCATAGAATGTTATTTGAGTCTAATTTAGTGAATTGGCCTTATTTTGTGATTTGGTCATAATTTGGAGCTTAATTGAATTAATTGCTTAATGTTGAGGTTTTGACACTATTTTAGATTTTGGGCTATACCTTGAACTTTAAATGTCAGATTGGGCTAATCTTTATATGGTTAGAAACCTTAGAAAAATCTCTACAACTTTCATGTTGAGACTAAAGTTCAGTTTTGCCATGTGGAGTCTCAAAATAGACCATCAAATTGACCCAGAATTTCTATCCAGAATTGACCTTGTCACAATATTTGGGTTATTATTTGTGTTATTTTATAGGCCACCTTTGAGGCCTTTTTAGTTTTGTTTTAGGTTTATTTTCCCCTATTTTTTCCTTTATTTTTTTTGGTGAATTAAGATTAGAATTAATGTTATTTTGAGTGGGCTATTTGGCTGCCTAATTTTCAGCCAGCCTTGTTGGTTGAGTTGTTTAGCCTTGTTTTTTTTTTTTTTTTTGGTCTTTTTAGCTTGTTTGCTTAGCTATTTGTTTGGGTGTTAAGTTGGGCTTGTTAAGACTTGAACCCAACCCATTTTGGAGTCTAATAGCATGAAGGAAAGCATGTTGCCCTTAACAATGCAGATTAGTGAATTTGAAAATCAAAGGATCTTATTCTTTGAGCAAGTGCTCTCATAGGGTTCTTATTAGAACTTCAAGACTTATCAAAGAGTTTCCTCTTTGTGGCATCAATCTCCATCACTTATCACTCTCCTTCTATCTTTCTAGATTATAGATTGAATATCCATCTTTTTCTTTCAATTTTGGGTGTTGAATTTGCTAAATTGGAGATAGATCTATAGGCATCTCCAAGGGAGATCATATCAATTTGGTATCAAAGCTTTGGTGCTTCCAATTTAGGTGATATCTCTTCTATTTCCCATGTTTTTGGTTCAATTGTTCTCTTAATTTCATGCTGAACATCTCTAATTTTGGTGGTACATTTTTTAGTTCAATTGCTTGATCAAGTGGTGTCCAAATGAGTTGCAATTACTTACTGAAAAATTGTGCTACTATTTTAGTTTGATGATTGAATTGTGTTTCATTTTTGGCAACTTTCTACACCAATTTTGTGTAGAAAAATATTGTAATTTTGTTGCACATTAAGTGTTTGACGTTAGCTTTATTTCAGTTAATTTTTTTCTATGTAATTTACTTCATTTCAATGTCGTTTCCTTGCTTATTCTAGTGAAAGTTTTGCTGAAATTTCTGCAGATTTTTCCTCTTGTTATTTATTGCATTCCAAGTGTTTGTTGATTTGTTTTAGTATCCATTTGCTTTGTTCTTGTGTGCCAACTTGTGTAGGACTGAATCACACAACATTTGGTGTGATTTGGAATCATTTTCTCCCACAATTGCATCAAAACTAGTTGCTGCCCTTATTTTTCCCTACTATACAAAACTTTGGCCAATAATTCTCCAGAATTTTCACTATTATCCTAGGTTGCTTTTTTTTATTGTGTTTTGAACCTTAGACATATTCATTTTGAGTACGCATAATTGGAAATTAATTTATTCCATTTGTGGTAAATTTTTGCGAAGTGGTAAAACACAAAATAATTCTGGACAACATGTAGTTTGGTTAAGAAAAACAAAAGAGAAGTGAAGAAATAAAAGTCAAAAGGCAAACACAAAGAAGAGAAAAATGTGAAAAATAAAAGAAACAAAAGAAACAAAGAAAAACAAGAAAGAATCAAGGAAAAGAGCAAAAGAAAATCACAAGAAAAAAGGAACAAGTGATGTCCAACAAAAAGAAATTTTTAACAACTTTTTGAGCTAAGTCCTAGCCAATCTTGAGAGTTGTTTTGAATCAGTTTCATTTGCAATTAACTTGAATATGTTTTTATTGGATTGCATGATTATAATATAAGCTTAGAAATCAAATCGTGGTGTAATTGCTTGGATTTTTTCCCTATTTTTCCTTGAAATTCCCTAAAAATTTTCTACAATTTTTCTAAAATTCCCTTGTTTTAATTGAAAATCCCTTACATTATCTTGCTCAATTCTTTTTGTGTTTCTTGTCTCTTTGTTCTTGTTAGTTCATGCTATATTTTAGTGACTTGAATGTTGAGTGATTTTGATTGCTACTTTATGTAAACTCTAACATTTGTCACTTAGTTCTCATAGGACTCAAAGAAGAGGACTAGGGTGGTAAAAGCCAAGAGTATGTGAGCACAATTGAGGGTAAAAGCCTAACTATATGAATAAAACATGAGTGGACTGATCAAAACACTTGTGAGGGTGTGAATTGGTGAGATCCATATTCTCCTAACATTTATTTTGCAGAATTTTTTTCTTGCTTAAAGATGGAAGGTGGAGCATCTCAACTCAATGAAGTCATATTTACTATTAGAGCCATACAACAACAATTTGAAATACTAAATACGAAAATTGATGGACTTGGTGAAAGACTCACTAATGTAGAGCAAAGTAGATATTCCCATGAGAGAAGAACTAGAAGAAGTCACAACCAACATGAAAGCAATAAAGGGGATTGGAGGGTTGAAAGAGAAGAAGAAGAATTGTCCACATCCCCCTATGAGACCAAATGGAGTGCAAGAAGAAAAGATAGAGATACTTTGGGTAGAAGACATGAGAGAATAGAAGGGAAAGGTTGGACTCCAATCTTCACCATATCAAGGTGACCATTCCTTCCTTCCAAGGTAAAAGTGATCCAAAAGCCTATCTTGAATAAGAAAAGAAAGTGAAGCTAGTCTTTCATTGTCACAACTATTGAAGGAAAAAGAAAGTGAAATTGGCAGTTGTGGAATTCATTAATTTTGCTATTGTATGGTGGGGTCAACTTATGCAAAGTAGGAAGAGAAATTTGGAAAAACTCATAACCTTTTGGGAAGAGTTGAAGACCACAATGAGAAACAGATATGTCCCTTTCACACTACAATAAAGAGTTGTACCAAAAACTTTAATGCTTTACTCAAGTTTCCAAGAGTGTTAAAGACTACCACAAGGAGATGGAAGTTGCAATGATAAAGGTAAATATGGTGAAAGATAAGGAAGTTACAATGGCATAGGTTCTCTATAGCTTGAACCATGACATTACAAACATTGTTGAGCTCCAACACTATATAGAACTTGAAGATATGGTATACATGGCAATGAAGGTGGAGAGGCAACTCAGGAGAAAAACTTCTTCCAAGGGTGCAAATTAATCAAACTCTTCTTGGAAGCTTCATTAGGATAAAAGACATGATTTAAGAGACTTCCAAGCCACCAAAAGGAACTTGGTTGAAACATCCTCCAAACCAAAGGGTGAAGATGCTAAAAACAAAGGCAAGATGGAAGTGCCCCAAAGGCAAAGAAACATTAAGTGCTTTAAATGTTTAGGACATGGATATTATGCTTATAAATGCTCTAACAAAAGGATCATAACTTTAAAAGCCAATGGTGAAGTTAAATCGGCTAGTGAGCAAGAAAAAAAAGAGAGGAAAGCTCAAAGTCAAGTAGTGAAGAGAGTAATGACACTTGTGATATGGCAGTTGAAGGAGAATCACTAACTGTGAGAAGAACCTTGAGCATCAAATTCAAGGAGGGCAATGAAGAGTAAAGAGAGAACATCTTCCATACTAGGTGCCATGTCATAGGAAAAGAGTGCAATATGGTCATTGATAGCGAAAGTTGTACAAATGTTGCTAGCACAACCTTGGTTGAAAAGTTAGCCTTGCCTACCCTAGCTTATCCCACTCTTTACAAACTTTAGTGGCTGAATGAAAGTGCAGAGGTAATGGTATCAAAACAAGTGCTAGTTTCATTTTCTATAAGGATGTATAAAAGATGAAATCTTATGTGATGTTATTCCCATGCAAGCTACCCATTTTTTTCTTAGTAAGCCATGGCAATTTGGTAGACATGTCATACATGATGGCTACCTCAATCAATATAGCTTCAAGAAGGACACAAGACCATTAACCTTGTACCCTTCACCCCCCAAACAAATTCTAGAGGATTAAATAAAAAGAGAAAAGAAAATAAGTGAAGAAAAAAAGAAAATGAATGAAGAAAAAGAGGGAAGAGAAAAGAAAAAGAGAAAAAGAGTAATAAAAAAGAGTTGAGAGAAAAAGAGAAACAAGAAAAAAAGAAGTGGAGTATTTTTTCCAAGACTAGTGAAGTAAGGCATGCATCTTATATCCATAGACCCATACTTAGTCTTGCTTACAAAGGAGCTTATTTGAATTTTAACCATGAAACTCATGTTTCTTCTGGTGTTTGTGAGATGGTTTTGCAAGGCTATGACAAAGTGTTCTCCAAGGACATACCCCACAGTTTGTTAAAATCAAGAGGAGTAAAACAATATGCATAATAAGCCAACAAAGTTTTTAAACTTGGTAATTCTAATGTTATTGATAATTTTAATGTTCCTAACCCTTCTTCTTTTGATGTAAGTTTGGATTTGAGGTCAAATCATTTTGAAGAGGGAGGGAGTGATGTGAAAATGGGAGACCAAGCTAAGACTCACAAAGAGGGTTTGCATCTACCAAAGGACCACTAAAGGAATTAATGAGCAACAAATATTATTACATTTATTTCCTTTCATACTCTATCACGTGAATGTTAATTGAGTTTAATTTAGTGAATTGGCCTTGTCTTGTGATTCGGTCATAATTTTGAGCTTAATTGAATTAATTGCTTAATGTTAAGGTTTTGATACTATTTCAGGTTATGGGCTATAACTTAAGCTTTAGATGTCAAACCAAGTTGATTGTGCCAGGTCCCACAAATCAGAGTTAAAAACAAATAACAATCAGATCTTACCCTTATTCCTTTAGGGGAATATGTATACACCTTATTATGAATCTATTTTCTTGAAAAGATAATGTAGTAGATCAATATTATGCAAATTGTGAGATATATCAGAATTGATTATTGAACAGCAAAATGTAAAGGAGCAGGAGAAAAAAGTAAGCAAGACCACAATTTTTAAAGTGGTTCAACTTCACCTGAAATCATAGATGAAGTCTACTCCAGTTGGATCATTCCTTAACTGGAGGATTACTTTTATTAGAAAACTATTAGGATTACCAGGCTCCTGAATCACCAATCAATATAAAAACAAATACACAAGAATTTGTAGGAATCTTGCTAACTTAGAAGATTTAACATAAGCTTTTCTACACCTAAACAAGATTTTTACAAAACCTAGAAATCTCAAGAACAAAAGAAACAAGATCAAGATAGGAATACAATACCAAATTGAGAAATAATCTTAATTACCCTTTATGATATCTACACAATTTTGATCTTTAATCAATTTGATTTAGAAAGAGCATGAGGAAGAAAATAATCTTGTAAAGCACTAAGACTTCTTTGGTTTTCGTAGTTGAGAGAGAAACAATAAGATGTAATCATCTAAAATCTAAAGGCGGTTAAGACTATTTATAACTGCTATAACTGAATCTAACAGAATAACTAACTTTTAGTTCATGAATTGACTTGTGAATCGATTTAGAGTGGTTACAACTATTTTCTTATTTATGAATTAATTTGTGTATGCAGTTCACGAAGTATATTCTTGACCGAATCAATTCATGAATCGACTCATAGCATATTGAATTAAGAATTGAATTTATTGGTGAATCGATTCAGATCAAAATCTCAACCTTTAGTAAAAAGAATTGTTCAAAAACTTACTTCACAAAACGATTAGTGAATTGATTGATATGATTTTCACATGTTCTTCTAAGAATTGATTCATGAATCGATTCTCTGAATAAAAAAGTTTTCCAAAATCTGTACCTGTGAAAGATCATTTAATAGCTTATTTGAAAAATATCTAATTTTTCCTCTTTTCAAATGATTTACTCTTCCCCAAAATATCAGTTAAAAATATTTAAAGTTATGAAGATCAAATTGCTTAGAATATATTTACAAAAGATCCTAAAAAATAAAGTCCTAAATCTAAAATTAGATCTCTTGAATCATGAACTTTGAATCTGTAAAACACAAAATAAATACTAAATCATATGGTCAGATATAAAACTTATTTATGAACTAAAAATTGTTTTTCAACATTAAAACTAAGGAAAATGTCTTACTAGGGTGACCTAGGCTAACAATCTTCCCCTTTTTGATATTGACAAACAATTTTAGATGAGATTCAAAGTTTTTAAACAAAATTTTGAAGGAGAGAAAGAAAGTATGGTCTCCCCTTTCATATAGCATCTTAAAAAAATTCTTAGGTTTTCATCTAAAATGAAGCTTTTAGCTTTTTCTTCCCCTTTTGGCATGTCAAAAAGAGTAGAGAAAGCATATAGCTCCCTCTTTGAGATGATCAATGATTTAAGTAATAAAAAAGATATAAAAGATAATAAGGAATACATTCAGTTTTGAACAACTTAAAATTGATTTTAATACCAAAGTTCTATGTTGAATTGATTATGGAATCGATTCATATAGTCATTATACAAGTTTAGAAAATTTTGAGTCAGACCAAAACTTCAAAAAAATTGGCTAAATTGATTCTGGAATCAATTTGGGTTAAAAAATTTTGGCTTTGAATTGATTAGTTAATTGATTCAATAAGTCAAATTGAATAGTGTAATCGATTCCAAAATCGATTCGAGTCTCAAAAATCTGTTTTTTTTTTTATAAAACTCAATAGATAAACACAAACTCTAAGTATACTTTTTTTCTCCAAAACATATACTTGCAAAACAAACTTAAGAAATTCCGATGCTTAAGTTAGATTTTGCATTATGAAATCAAACAAAACACATTAAAAATGTATCAAAAACAATAATAATCAAATAAGCAAACATCAAGCAATGTAAGAATAGCTAATTGATATCATTTTCTTTTGGATTTATTATTCCTATTTCTCTTCTAATAAACACAAACCTCTTTTCATCCAAGGGTTTTGTAAAGATATCAGCTAACTGATAGTCTTTCTAAATAAACTCAATAGTGATATCTCCCTTTTATACGTGATCCCTCAAAAAGTGATGTCTTATTTGAATATGTTTAGTTTTAGAATGCATTATAGAGTTTTTAGTTATATTTATAGCATTAGTATTGTCACAAAGGATTGGAATTTTATCAAACTTTAGTCCATAGTCTAAAAGTTACTGTTTCATCTAGAGGATTTGAGCACAGTAGCTTCCAACAACTATGTATTCAGCTTCAACCATTGATAAGGCTACCAACTTTGTTTTTTACAATGCCATGAAACCAAAGAGTATCCAATGAACTGACAAGTGCCATTAGCACTTTTTCTATCTATTATGCTTCCTTCATAGTCTGCATTAGAGTAGCCTAAAAGGCTACAAGTTTCTAATCTAGGGTACCATAATCCTAAGTTTTTGATTCCTACAAGATATCTAAAAATTCTTTTTATAATAGAAAGATATGACTCTTTAGGATTAGTTTGATATCTTGCACAAACACAAATACTTAACATAATATTAGGTCTACTTACTATTAACTATAGCAAACTACCTATCATGCCTCTAAATAGTGTTGGATCAACACTTTTACCATTCAAATCAGCATCTAATTTTAGGGAAGGACTCATAGGAGTTCCTATTAGTTTAGAAGTATCAAATTGAAAT
>JANHAO010024002.1:0-11737 GCA_026873985.1 Saraca asoca
TTTCATCAGGTATTCCTTTAACCCACTGTATTATTGAGATTAAACATGTTATAGATTAGACTAATTGTGATCATAGGTCTTTCAGGTATGTCTTTTAAGGATGATAAGGTACATGATATTTTTATTCAAGATGATTCAAATCTAGACAATACCACTTTTCATCCTTGTCCTATCATTTGTATTTTAAAGGAGGAATATAAGTAGTTTTGTAAACCATTGAGGAATTTCTTGATTGTCCATTTGCTGGGTAAGAAAGTGAGTCTTTATTTCCTTGAAAGCATACCTTGAAAATTATGGGAAAATGATGGCAAGATTAGTGTAGTGGATATTAATGGTGATTATTTTGTGATCTCCTTTACTCATGAGTTAGATTATATTTTTACATTTCAAGAAGGTCAGTGAGTCATTGTTGAATATCATTTGATTGCTCAATGTTGAATACCTGATTTTCATCTAGATAGAGATATAATTAAAAGAGTTGTAGTCTATTTTAGGGTTTTTGAATTGCCTATGAAATATTATAACATGAAGTTCCTTTAGAGATTAACAACGAAGGTAAGCATTCCTATAGAAGAGGACTCTTCCACTTTGATTACTTCGATATGTAAATTTGCTCGAATTTATGTAAAGGTTAATTTATGTCAAAACTTAGTTTCTAATAATATCACATTCCTAATTTTGAGAATGATGTGCATGATGCTTTTGTTCAAGATGATTTAGATCTAAACAATACCATTTTTTATCCTTGTCCTATCATTCGTATTTTCAAGAAGGAATATGAAGAGTTTTGAAACCATGGAGGATTTCATTGATTGTCCATTTGCTGGGTAAGAAAGTATGTCATTGTTTCCTTGAAAGTAAACGCCAAAAGTTATGGAAAATGGATGGCAAGATTAGTATGATGGGCATTAGTGGTGATTATATTGTGGTTTCTTTTACTCATAAGTCAGATTATTTGTGTACCTTTTAAAAAGGTCCATGAGTCATTGTTGAACATCATTTAATTACCCAGCATTAAAGGCCTGATTTTCATTTAGATAGAGATATAATTAAAAGAGTTGTAATCTATTTTAGGGTTTTTGAATAGCCTACAGAATATTCTAATAGAAAGTTTTTCGGGAGGTTAGCAGTGAAGGTAGGCATTCCTTTGAAAGAGGACTACTTTACTTTAATTACTTCAAGATGTAAATTTGCTTGATTTTATGTAAAGGTTGATTTACGTTAAAACTTAGTTTCTAAAATTGTCACGCCCCTAATTTTGGAAATATGATTAGCACGAATCATCAAGTGGTAAACCATGAACCCATGAGTATTTATCTTTTCATAAAAATATTTATCCTTTAAAAATCATGAAAAAAATGCTAAAATATGATTTGTACACATTTATTTACAATATATAAGATGAAATATTTTAATAAAATCACTTTATTTTTAAACTTTCTTTAAAATTTAAAATACATAAAATCTTTTCATAAATTGTAAAACATAAATCCTTTGGACCTTTGTCTAATTAAGTAGACACAATTACTAAAAAAATAACTAAGGAAATCATGTACCTGATATATATATATATATATATATATACACATATAATAAGGAGTTTGCTTTGATTAAGATGTTCCTCAAATTCCATCAACTTGAAATGTTAGTGGAATGGAATGAGTACAACCTAAGTGCTTAGTGAATAGAACTTTCCAACCTAACTTTGGATTGAAAACAATTTTAGAAGAAGCTTGTAAAGCATAGTCTTTGGAGGATGTTTCTTTTTCTTGATTGTAAGGATCGGATTTTATTTAATCTCTCTTTTAATTTAGGATCCTCTACAAATTTAAACTGGAGCCTTATTTTTGGCATTTCTCTACAGGGGTTTTAGCAATTAAGAAACTAACAAATTTTTAATCCTAAGATGTCCAAAAAGGAAACCTTATGATTCTTATAATTGCTAGAGCTTTTGAGTTTGACCAATTTAAAGGTGTTTTGCTTATTCATTTGTCATCCCCTATAAGGTGAAATAAGATACTTTGATTAAGTGGACCTTTCCTCCTTTTTCATGCCATGGAGTTTAATGTTAATGGGTTGGTTCAGTCCAATATGCATATTTCGATTCTAAAATAGAATTATGGGCCATATTTTTTGGTTTATATTTGCCTTGGAATTAGAGTGTCCAAAAACTTATTTTAGAGTCTGACTCTTTTATAGCCATTTCTCTCACTAATAGTTTCATGCCTTATACTTATCCTTCTGCCTGGTTGGTATCCAAGGTGAAAGTTTTGTTAAGTAGAAATTGAGATATCTCCTTTAACCATACCTATCGTGAAGGTAATAGGGAGGCTGACATTTTGGCAAATTAAGGTCATTCATCAATTTCGAGGCTAACAGTTTTATAGCATCCTCCAATTGAACTTGTTAGCTTTATGATGGAGCATATAGTAGGGGTGGCTCTCCGTAAAAGTTGCTTTGTGCTTCTTCTTCTTTTTTTTTTTTTTCTAATTGTTCTATTACTATTTTAGTTCCTTGTCTACAAAAAAAGATGTAATTCTATGGTATTAGAAGTCAAAATTGAAGCATAAAATGCTATGGGTTTTATGGTAGCATCTACTTAAATACTAATTTTCAAAAATAATTTTAACCATTCATTTATTATAATAAGCAACCCACTCAACCTATAAATTAATTTAAAAATTATACTTTTTAATTTTTAAAAACTAACCCTAAAATTAATTAAAATTCAAATAGAGATTGAATCTGCTTAAAATTTTTCAAATTAGTTTGTTTTGATAGACAATAAGGTTTACCATAACTACTTTTTTAAAAAAAGAAAATGCACCTATCAAATTTGCCTTGATTCAAGACTTAATCAATTCAAACCAACTTATCAAAAGTTGGGTAGATAAGGTTAGATAAATGTGGACTCAGTTTTTACTTTTACATTTTTATCGCTCATCATTCATAGTTAGATTTGGATTTAAGGAAGCTTATGTTTTATAGGTTTCGTCAAATTTCCTTTCTTCCTTTGAAATGTCTTCTGTGACTTTGGATTCATGTCTAAGACCCCCAATTGATATGAAAGATAATTAGATTTCAGGGAAACGCACAGTAAACCTTTTGAATTTCTCCTAATTACAACATGTTGTCCTTTATACTAATTTATCTGCTCGTTAAAGTGTATTACCTAGGAATGGTTGTACCGTATTAGTTTTCTTTTTTACAACCCTTATTAATATGATAGGCCTCCTTCCCCTACCTTTTATGGTTAAAAGTAGGATTTATCCAAGAACGATCAGTCTTATGGTGATACAGAAAGCATAGACTCTACAAACATCCTCAACAACCTTTGAAAGAAAACTAAAACAAACCAAATATGAATCAATTATTTTAGTCTTCGAGGAATGGTTCACAACTCGAGCCTCAAAGAAATTTCCAACATTTTCAAGACAAGTTTAAAGTTAGATAAATGTAGACTCATTTTTTACTTTTACATTTTTATCGCTTATCATTTATAGTTAGATTTGGATTTAAAGAAGCTTATGTTCTATGGGTTTCATCAAATTTTCTTTCTTTCTTTTGAAATATCTTTTATGACTTTAGGTTCTTGTCCAAGACCCCAATTGATGTGAAAGATAATTAGATTTTAAGGAGATGCACAATAAACCTTTTGAATTTCTCTTAATTACAACATGTTGTCCTTTATACTAATTTCTTTGCTCATTAAAGCATATTACTTAGGAATGATTGCATCGTATTGGTTTTCTTTTTACAATTCTTTTTAATATGATATGCCCCTCCCCTATCTTTTATGGTTAAAAGTAGGATTCACCTAAGAACGATCAATCTTATGGTGGTACAAAAGGCACAGACTCCACAAACATCCTCATCAACCTTTCAAAGAAAACTAAAATAAATCAAATATGAATTACTTGTTTTAGTCTTCTAGAAATGATTCACAACTTAAGCCTTAAAGAAATTTCCAATATTTCCAAGATGAACTTAAGGTTAGATAAATGCAAACTCATTTTTTACTTTTACATTTTTATCGATCATTATTTATAGTTAGATTTAGATTTAAGGAAGCTTATGTTCTATAGGTTTCACCAAATTTCTTTTTACCTTTTGAAGTGTCTTCTGTGACTTTGGGTTCATGTCCAAGACCCTAATTGATGTGAAAGATAATTAGATTTTAAGGAGACACACTATGAACCTTTTGAATTTCTCTTAATTACAAAATGTTGTCCTTTATACTAATTTCTTTGCTTGTTGAAGCATATTACCTAGGAATGGTTGCACTATATTAGTTTTCTTTTTACAACCATTTTAATATGATAGGCCCCCTATCCTACCTTTTATGGTTAAAAGTAGGATTCACCCAAGAATGATCAGTCTTATAATGGTACAGAAGGCACAGACTCCATAAACATCCTCATCAACCTTTCAAAGAAGACTAAAATAAACCAAATATGAATCATTTGTTTTAGTCTTCTAGGAATGGTTCACAACTTGAGCCTCAAAGAAATTTCCAACATTTCCAAGATGACCTTAAGATAATACTCTAATTTCGTTATGATTAGATGATTTGATTCTCAACTAGGATTTGTTCTCTTGCTACTAATGATAATGGATGATTCTATTCCTTTATCTTATGAATTAGGATTTTAAGATTCCTTTGTGTTTCAAGTTAGGATACTAGGATTTCTTTATATTGCGAATTATGAATTAAATCGCTTTGAATCGATTAATCGTTGATCATATGATTGTACAACCATAATTAAAGTACAAATAACTTTAGAAATTAAAGCTCCAAATTCATATTTTCTTCATTAACATGGTCATAGTCGTCAATGGAATCTTTATCAATGAATTTGTCTATAATTGTTAGGAAGAACCAAGGAAACCCCATTTGAAGGAGTAACTCTCCTTTGATAGGTGAAGATGAAAACTAACTATTAGAGATAGTCTTCAAAGAGCAACTTGATCTATAACTTCATCATACTTCCCAGAGGCAACATGCTATGAAAACTCTTTCACATTAGCTTGCTCTTTTAGAAAGATGTAGGCTTTATAGTGTGTAGTCATTTTCTATCAAGGCTAGGGCTGTAAACAGGCCAAGTCGAGCTGAGCATTTACTTGTTTGAGCTTAAGCTTGATAATATTAAATGAGCACAAGCTCACAAAATTTAATCTTAAGCTCGATTATTAAACAAGCCTAATTGATTATAAACGAGCTCAAACAAGCTTGGATATATTTCATAGTTATTTTCAACAAACAATAATAAAAAATATGGTAGAAAATTTTCTAGTACAAATAAATGATACTATATATACAAGTCTTTATCCTAGTATAATAAATACCCATTGAAAATAGTTAAATTATGATGTATGAAGTACTTTAATCTATTA
Source organism: Saraca asoca (assembly GCA_026873985.1). NCBI lineage: Eukaryota > Viridiplantae > Streptophyta > Magnoliopsida > Fabales > Fabaceae > Saraca > Saraca asoca. Next base: position 5,395 of record JANHAO010024002.1, read on the forward strand.
CATAATCATAAATAACAATTCAAAAGATAATAAGATGGTTTATTCAAAATCCAAATTCCAAGCAAATGCTAAAAGGACTAATATAGATGACTTCACATGTATAAACAATAAGAAAATACAAGAAAAAAATAGCTAATTTTTCCTTAAAATTTTAGTAAAGAAACATGGCTCATTTAGGCTCATGAAGATTACGAATTTTGTAACTTAGTATTCTAACTCAACTCATTAACTATATAAGCTCAGCTCATTTCAGCTCAAACTTGTTTAACTCGAACATGAGTTGAGCTTTTTGTGAGTTGACTTGAGCTACTCATGAGTAGCTCGGTTCATTTATAACCCTAGTTAAGGTTTTAATTTGAATTTAACTTAGTCTTCGATTTGAAATTTGAAACCTCCAATGAAGTTACTTTTATAATGCAAAGGGCAAGCTCCATTAGATTGCACTTTCATACTATATCACGTTTAAATAATTTACAGCTAACTCAGCATGATGTGACTGTTACCCAAAAGACAACTTTATGCAAAGAGTCAATACTATAACAGAAAGGAAAGAGCAATTTACAGTTATAAAGCTATTTTCAAAACTTTGTGTATCAACAAATAGTTAAGCATAAAACTGGAAAATAATATGGCATTAGTTACAAACAAATCATCCCAAAATAATGAAATTTTGCAAGTCAAACTTGAAAAATAGACTTCTCAAATTTTTTCGGAGCAAAGAATAATTATTTAAAAAAAACTTTTTAAACATGGTATTGCGTAAAGGATTTTTCTAATAAATCAATCATCATTAAAACAATTAGTATATAAGTAATAAAATCATATGAGGTTTCACAATAGATTTTTAATGTGGTTTGTCTTTTGGCCTACTCCATGAGCAAAAATGGTAAACAAAATTGTCTATAGAAACAAGAGAGAATACAATTAATATAATAACTCTCAAAACCCACATCTTAAATACCCTAGAAATACTTTATAGTGTATACATTTTTCACTCTCAATAAATTGCAGGATATTCAGTAATCCCCATAAAGGGTCACAAATACAAACTCTCACATACATTACATCTTGATCTTTTTGATCTCTTCGACTAATTGTTCATGCCCAAATACAAGATATTTATAGGCCTTAAAGACTTGCTTGACAAGTAATAATAAGAAACCTAACTTGATTAGGAATAAAATTTATAATAGGAAATAATCATTAATGAATTATAATTAGAATTAAAGTGAAATCCTCACAATCTTCACTTTAACTCAAATTCCAATATCAAAAGTTTTCAAGCTCCAAGTCAAGTAATTTCACCAAATCTTGAGTTAATCTTCTCTAGAGATAAAAATATCTTTAAAACTCCATCTCTAATAAAATATTAGCACTCTACATGTGCATCAAGAGAGAATTTTGCCAAATTTACATAATCTTATCCATAAATAATTCTCTCAATAAAATCATCTACTGCTCAAACAAAACCTAAGCTTGTTATAAAACTCTAATATCAATATGTGTCAATACTTCTTTAATTAAACAAAACACAATACTGAATGCAACCACAACTAGGTTGAACTATAACTAAAATTAGAAAAAACCTGAATCAAAATCCAAACCTAGTAGAACTAAGCTCTAATACTATTTGTTAGGAAATTTGGATGTGGAAGCACATTAGCATAATTCAAGATCAAAGAAATAGTAAATCACAAGACATGGATATTTAACGGAGGTCGGCTTTAGCCTACTTTACGGGTGATAATGGTAAACAAAATTCACTATAGAAACAAGAGAGAATACAAACGATATAATAACTTTCTAAATCAACATCCCAAATACATCCAAAATACTTTACAGCATATAAACCCTTCACTCTCAATAAACTCATCAAAAGAGTACGAGCAAATTAAGGGATCTCAAGTAATCTCTACAAAGAGTTTCAAATACAAACTCTCACACGCTCCACATTTTGATCTTTTCAGTAAGAGCCAATTGAGAGATCTCAAATAATCCTCACAAAGAGTTCCAAATACAAACTGTCTCATGCTCTACATTTTGATCTTTTTAGTTTTTTTGATGAATTGTTCATGCTCAAATACAATATATTTATACACTTAAAAACTTGTTTGAAAAGTAATTACAATCCTTGTCTGATAAGAAACTTAACTTAATTTGGAAGAAAACTTATAATAAGAAATAATTACTAATTGATTATAATTAGAATTTGGTCAAATCCTAAAAATTCTAAGTTTGATCCCTTCACTTATGTTTGTTAGTTTTTAGCTTTATTGCACTTGTCCATTATGGCTTTGATTTTGCTTTCAATAAGAGCAAAAGGTTTTTCCCTTTCTCATGTAGAATACTTATTTCTATTGATTTCAGACACATTCTCTTTATTTTTTATTTGATTGGTTAATTTTTTTTCGGGTAAAGTATTGCGATAAGTTAACCTAACTTCTTGTGGTATTTTACTTGATTATGTTGTTATGTCAAAGTTCTTTTCTCTTTTATGTTATTATGACAGTATTTGAAATATGACTATAACAACACATATGTATATGATGGTTCCAATCTTGTTTGTATACTTTGGTATCATATGTTTAATTTATCTTTTAATTTTCTTTTATCATATTCTTTCAGATATAAAAAAAGCTGTCACTTGGATTCAAGAGAAAAACATAGTCTAAAATACCCATTCTTAAATTCAAACATCCATTTGTAAGTATATGAGAAGGTTTATGTTTAAGATTAAGCTATTGCTTTCTTAGTCTATTTCTTAAAAATCATCTTAAAAGGAAGCATATAAATCTCGGTATTAGAAAATTTTGTGCTATTTTCATTTTAGTTATTGAATTGTATAATTCTTTAATTATTTTTCTGCTTGTATAAATATTATTTTGGCAGTGTTTTAAATTTTAAAATTATCTACATTTAATCAGCGAATCATTCTTTTTGGATATACAAAATCAGTGAATCATGATTTTCCTCAAATATATAGACATATATTCATTTTCATCTTTTTTTTTTTTCTCATCAATTTTTTTCTTTAATAAATAAAGCGTACATGTTATGACTACTAATGATTCAACACTTAATCATTGAATCATAGTATCACATCCATGTAAACAATATTAGAGAAAATTAAAAAACTTTAGTCCTTAGTGAGTAATAGAATAAGAAATTCAGTAAAATGTATGAAAACAATATTGAAGTCCCAATTTTACGGGCGCCTGTTTGGCAGCCTATTTTTTTGTTTTGAAAAATAGTATTTTTATTTTTTTTATAAAAATAAAAAAATCTATTTGACAAATTATTTTTAGAAGTTATTTTTAAAAAATTATTTTGTAAAAGTACAATTGAAAAAACAGTTTTTACAAAATACTATTTAGATGTTTTCCTTATTTTTGTGTAAAATTATTTTCAAGTTTTTTAAAAATAAGAAGAATATTTATTTTTATTAATGACAAAATTGTAAATAATACTGAATATATTTTAATTTTCTTTAAAAATAAAAAAAATACTTGTTCTTAAAATTTACATCCAAATTTTTTTTATTTTTATTTTTTTAAAAAATGATTATTAGAATTATTTTTAAAAAATTATCAAAAAAATAAAATAAAAGCACTTAAAAACACTTTCAAACAAGTCCTATATTGTTAGAATGGAAGTTGTTTGATATAAAAATTTTATTTATCCAAAGTACAATCATACCACTGGGATGTTACTTGTGGATTTAATTTAGTATACATCCTAAAAGTAAATGAGATTATAAATAATGAAATAATTTTCTTCGTTGCTTATATCTTTATGGTACTTCTATCAGCTTTCGCCTATTTGAATGCACCATTTGATTTCAAGTGCTTTAAAATTTTGAATTTACATATTTTGATATTTATGCTTTAAAGAAATCTTATCCTTTTTTACCATATGTTTTATAATTTTAATTTTCATACATATGTATATCTTAAATGATACTTGATTGTAGTACTCTTTGGTCATACTTATTATTATTTCTTCAACAACTTATTATATTTCAGAATATGTTTAATATTTTTTTAATTAGTGCCCAAAATTTTATTAAAATACTTTTATACTATAGTTGATAAACAACGATATACTAAAACTAAAATAAGTTTGTGTTAACGCACGGCTCAAAAGCTGATCACTCTTTAAAGTTTCTTAGGAGTGTGTCAAAATTTTTCATATAGTTTAATATACTTTTATGATTGCCACACTTATTTATAGTAAAATATTATTATTAAAATACTTATTTAATCTATGTCATCATCATCTTAGAAATTTAAACGGTCAAATTCATTAAATAGATAGACAATGCAAAGTAATTAGTATTTTTTTTACGTAAAAATTGAAAAAAAAAACCTTCTAACTACAAGGTCATGAGAATTGTTATCAACTTTTTCAGAATATTTTAAGAAAATATTAAATTGTTATATTTGATTCAAAATTAAGAAAAATTTATTTAAAAATATTTTTAGCTTAATATTCATTTAAAATATTCATATGAAAGAGTTGGGTATCTTACATGCATAATATGGGAGTGTGTTAATCATATATTTTTTTTCTCACCCTTTTACTAGTGCCTTATCACTATTATTATTTTAATCCATTAACATTTATTGTTATTAACCATCACTCACCACTAGTTATTATTATCGATCAGAGCAGATTATCACTCAATCTCACCATCATCTATCATGTGTTGACTACTATTGTCATTTTTAACTCATTAGCTTTACGATGTTGATTATTCAATTTTTGATGATGATATTTTTAATAATTTAATAATATTTTTAAAATATATAAATTAATTAAATACAATCTTATAATATCCATTAGAATATTTTTAATTGAATCAAATATCAAATATAACAATGTGAAATTTCAAGGAATCATTTCTAAGAATAATATGTTTTAAAAAATTAAGATTTTCAGAGTATATAATTTCATGAGCCAAAGGCTCCCCCAATCACATTGAAGCCTTGCCTTAGCGCGTTGTCCTAAGCACGTAATATTGTTATTTAGCTCGTCTTGCACAAAGTCTTTATTCATGTGTTAAAATTTAATTTTCATCTCTTTACCATTGTATTTTCTCCTGTTAGAATCTTCACAATATTGCTCACATTTATTTTAGGGTAATTATAATTTTGATTTTTTTAATATATAAATTGAAATAAATTAGATCTAAATTAAATATCTTTGTTAAATTAAAATTAAAAAGTTTTAATTAATATATAAAATTTTAATGGGACTACAAGTTGACAATTATTGAAATAAAAAATTAATAAAATTTATGGGTGTGTTTGGAAGTTTTTTTTTATTTTTAAAAACTATTTTTAAAAACAACCTGGGATTCTTTTAAAAATTATTTTTAAAATAAGGTTTTAGAACAAAATTTTTAAAACTATTTTTAAAAACAGTCCTATCAAATAAATTTTTTTATTTTAAAAATAACTCATTATTTTCAAGAATAGAAAAATATTTTTAAAAACAGTTATCAAATAAGTCCTATATTACCATGTTAGAAAATTACAAATTATTTGATTCATAATATCTCTAATTTGACCATTATCATAACATGTTTACTAATTTTTTTTAATTATTATTAACATAGAATTCTTTTTTTAAATTCTATTTATCAATTATAATTTTTAATATTTAATTTAATAAAAGTTATTAATATGAATCCAATTGGGTTCGATCTAAATATTAAAGGAATTAAAATAAAATGTTAAATATAAGGAGAACTAAATGTAAATAATTTATATATTTAGGAACAAAAATTATAATTAAATCTTTATTTTAATAATTATTGCAGCATATTTTCCACAACTTCCTATCTTGTGAAATGGCTGTTATTAATCCAATTAAATTTTGGCAAAAAAAAAATGCATATTAAAGACATATGTTAACAGAAATTATTAATTAAGCAGTGAAGGCAAACAATAAGATTAATTTTTAACTTATGCATAATTTAAAATTTTAATTACAAATTCTCACAACCTAATGAATATGAAATCTTAGCACCAAAATATGTGTTTTTTTTCTCTTCTTTGTTTGTATATAGTAGCCTAGTTAGAGTATTTCCATGTACATATAAATTTAGTGGTAAAAGCAATATGATGTATTTGGCATCAAACAATACATCACACCCACCATGAAATATCAATAGGACAAAATGCTCTTTTTCATCCTTCACCAATAAAGTTTCCATCGATTTCTGTTAGAATAAATATTCAACATATATGGGGCCATACATGTAAACATTAAAATGTATGGCCATTATTTAATAAGCCTAAATAAAGTGGTCTACTTTAGAAATAAAGGTTAAGGCTTAAGG
>JANHAO010024003.1:0-11736 GCA_026873985.1 Saraca asoca
ATTTTAATCCTTGCTCTCCCAAACATTAATACTAACATTATTATTAATTCATTTTATTTATTTTATTTATTTGAGGCATTACAGTTCGTCAGAGAGAAGATTCGGGAGTATAAAGTTCGTGTCGAGCATATTCCTACAAAGCTTATGTTAGCAGATCCCCTAACCAAAGGTTTAGCTGTCAAAGTCTTTGTAAATCATGTAACCAATATGGGTTTAATAAGGTCTTTTGATGTTGTGGGTTAGTGGGAGTCTATATATCAATATGTAGCAACATTGTATTTTGTTACTTTGTCTCAAGACTTTCATCATTTTTGCATAAATATGTTGCTATTTTGTAGTTCCCACATATTGTTGTTATTTCTATTATTATTATACTACATAATTTTATGTTGTGGCATATTATGGAAACATTTTAGACCCAGTCTTATTTTGTGCTGAAATATGTCGTTGAATCTCATATGGCATCTTGGGAGGATGCTAGGGCCAATTTTATTAGGAAATTGCACATTGATCACATTTTTTGCATGCTATTTTGTTGTGCGTTTCCTTTTTCATGTATCCACACTCATATTGGGTCATCGGATTATAAGTGTCTTACATGTATGAAATCATTATTCCTTCAAGTAAGTTTTTTACATTGTTGAGATGCTTAAGGATCTATTTTGGACCATTGGACTATTGTGTTAGGTCATCGGGTTCTAAGTATCTTACATGCATGATATCTATATTCTTACGAGTATGTTTTTCTGCATCGTGAAGGTACTTGTGAACCTCTTTTGGACCATTTTAGATAAGAGTGCTGGCTCGATATAATATCCTGTTGTGGCCACATATTGTTAATTCAACTGGAGGTTTCTTGTCTTATTACATTATGTCGTCCAAGTGGGAGAAATGTTAGAATTTTTTATTTGGACTGACATAATTTAATAAGGTTTTAGATTAATTAGATGTCATATTATTTGAACTTGTTGATATAAAGCCCAATTGGTGGTTGTGATCATTGAGTTGGGCTTATGTGAATATTGGACCCTGTGATTGGGCTCGTTATGATGGGTAGGCTTGACTCATTTAATTTATATTCACAGGGAAAGTCCCTATTCCTTTCCACTGTCAATGTTCAGTTTTCCCCATTCAAAAACTTATCAAAGTGTACTGAGGTGGAATAGATATAGCTTCTCTCCCTTCCTTCTCTGCAGAGCTCAAATCTGATATAACTTCTTCATCTATGTCATTTCTAGGTAATTCTGATAATCTTTAGTCGTTAATTTTTACAATCTATATTATTTTACATGCCATGTGTAGGGATTAGATTAAATTGTTTTCTTATAATTTTTTTTTTTTTTTACAATTACTTCAAGAGAGTAGCAAATATTCACAACCCACAAACTAAAAATTTCATGCTAAAATTACTTCCGATGAAGTTTTGAGTTGGGACAAGCTCCCATGTTCCCCACCTTCCTTATGTGGCTTTCACCAGATCGGCATCATAGCTTTGTAAGAGCTAGATGACGGCCATGCAATGGCTGCGCTCTGCGTTGGTTGCTAATCAGCACAGATTAAGCGAATGTGGAGAAAGAAGACGAAGAAGGGCCATTTCAGAGGGAGGAGAAGAAGTTTTGGGAGTCTATGCAAAGGTGTTCGAGAAAAAAAAAAAAAAAGGGAAATACATCAGTAGAATTGGAAGCACTACTGCACACTGGATCTCCTCATTTCATTCATTTTCACCATTACACACAGAATTCCAAACCCTCAACTACAGCCAAAGAAAAAAAAAAAAAAAGATAAATAGGGGCATATTCACAATTATGTAAGAGTAGGTTGCAGTTTGTGGGACAGGTTGGATGAAGAAATCTGCATCATTGATTCATTGGTGCAGATCTATATTTTGAGAGAGTATAGAGGGTAACATTATTCAAATTTAAAATAGAATATAAAATTAGGAGACTAAAAAAATATTTAAATATAAATATAAATAAATAAATAATTATTCAACATGACCATTATTTCATAGAGTTAACAATGAATAAGCAAATGGATGAGGATGAGTTACATGAAACATAGTTGAGGGTAGTCCTACTCTACCTTGGTTGTGCGGATTGATTTAGAGTATTTACTCTTTAGGACTATCTCGGTGATAAATTTTTCTTATGGAACCACATGGACAGCCTGATAAGTGACATCCAAACAAAATCGAAATTAGTTAATGGCTTTTCTATTGATAAATAGCAGTGTCAAGTGTGTCAAATCACATGTTCATGTTATTAGGAATTTTATTTTTTTTGGCATGTATTACTCATCTTAGCCAATAGCATTATTTTAAAAATTGGATCAACCCATCTAATTATTGAATTAGTCAACGGGTCTAGATCAAAAATACATATGAATGAATGTAAACTAGAATCGGTATGAAAAAACCAAAACAAGTGAATTGGATCTTTCACAACAATTAAGATGTAATACCTTCAAATCTTCATGTTAATTATATTTCAGATTTTTTTCAATTATTTTTAATATAAATTATTGTTGCATCACTTATATTTTATTAATTTTTTCTATTTATGTCATTAATTTATATTATAAATTTTTTAGTTTTATCATAAACTAAATTATTATAAATATACAATAGTATATATATTATAATTTTTAATTCAAAATTGATTCAACTAGTGAATTAGTTGTTGAACCAGTTCCATGTCCAATTTTAAAAACTATGATCAATGGAGAGACAGACACAATCCATTCTTTGAATAAAAAATTCTACAAAAATCATATAGAGGATGTCACAGCGCTTGTTATATGTTGCATCTTACCCTTCTTCTTTTTTACGTGTTGGACATACCAACACAATTTTTTTTTTCCTGTTGTTGTCAGTGCCCTTGATAGTCACACAAGTCAAAGTCACATTTGAGTATTGATAATCTGATTAAATGAAACTTACAAAGAGATATATAAAAATATTTACAAAAGTTATTATTTATACACATAATTTTCATTTTTTTTCTCGTACTTGTATATTGTGACACATTTAGTCAAACAAAAACCCCACCTACTTTAAACAAGGGGAAACAATTTGACTGAGCCATGTACGCAAATATAAAGATAACGTAAGAAATAGGCAGTGTGTACAAATAATGCTACTTTCACCAAAGGGGCTTCTAAATGTTTAAGAACTTTGGTTTAGATATTAACACATCTAACCGCGCTTGTCTTCGTCTTCCAAAGCAACGACCAAAAATTTGCTACGAGATCATTGCGTAGAGATAAGTCTAATGAATTAGCAAAAAAATGGGTAGAAATTCGCTCGAGTAAAGAAAAACGCTATCGAAAGAAGATATTGGAGACAAAATCATAGTAAATAAAACTGCTAACGAAGTCATGACTGTTGCAATCCAAACTGACATTCATAGATGGATATTTACACCCACGGCAGGAAAAATATGTATCATAATGAGCAACAAAGGCTTCAGGCAGAAAATGGTCTAGCAGAGCTCAGTATCAAATTTGAGACTTATGCCCATGCTAAAAAGCTCCTGAGATAATAGTTTGGCTCCATAGGGTACACTGACCTTGACAATGTCATCAACAGATTCGCAGGACCGGCAGTAGGGACCCCTTATTTTTCGGCCACCAGACACTGGCCGGAGAATCACATTTGCAACATTTTGGCATTTGCGGCATACATGTATCTGAGAGGAGTCACTGAGTGTAAAGAGGCGTTCATGCAGGTTGGCCGAAGCACCGTGAGCTATCAGGCAGTCCCGCTCCATTTCACCAAACTTGATACCACCAAATCGCTTCCTGTCTGCCACAGGCTGCCGGGTCAATGGATGAACGGGACCAGTGTTCCGGAATTTCACTTTGTCCTCAGACATGTGGTGTAGTCGCTGGTAGAATGTTGGTCCCATAAATATAAGTGAACGGACCATCTCACCAGTTCTTCCATTGTATACTCTCTCGTTTCCCCATCTAGAAAATCCGGCCCTGCCATATACCCAAAAGGAACATGAATCAGTTAATCAAACAATAAAACACCAAGGAAATGGCTAGGAAAGAAGCATGTCAAACCATCTGAGTATAACTTATAGAAGGACAGTCCAGGGCAAACAACAAACTAGCAAATTAGAAACTAGAATACAAGTAAGCTCCTCTTTTAGAGAACAGCCTAAAAATTGTTCAATCCACATAATTTAAAATATATCATAATATTTTAAGAAGCAGAACCAGATTAAGAGAAGCAAGCTCAAATTGTACCTGTGAAGCTGGTCAGTGATGACTTCAACAGAGAGAGTGGAGAAAGGGGTGGCATGTCTCAGGGAACCACCAAGAGCAATTCCCTTTCCAAAGGCAGCTTCTAAAAGTTGACCAGGAGTTTGTCGAGATGGAAATGCATGAGGATTTATTACAATATCGGGAACAATTCCCTGTGCTGTGAAAGGGAAATTTTCTTGAGACTCCAGAAATCCCAAGACACCCTTCTGTCCATGCATGCTTGAGAACTTGTCTCCAAGAACTGGACTTCTAACCTGCAAAAATTGATGCAATTAAGAGAATTTTTCAGTGATGAAATTCAATGTACATATCATGTAAGTCAGTTTTCAGCATCTGCATAATCAAATATCAAATGTTCAGATCATTTGCACATACATAGCAATTGTGTATGCAGTAACTTGTGAGCACATCTTTAAATACCAGTAGAACATACATAAAGCCAAATGCATCCATGAAGAGTCTAATTTCACTAGTTACCTGTCTCAAAGAAACAAAAGCAAAATTCTTCCCTTCATCATTTGATGACAGTATAACTTTTTGAACGTATCCCCTTTCAGTGTGTTTTAGCTTCACACTGTGATCAGCCCCTGAATCTGCACACCGGCCAATAATAATATCGCCACTCTGTAAGTTTGCACCAACAAAAGGAAAGCCATCTTCATCAAGGCTGTCAACTCGGCCAATTTTACTTTGTATCTTTCCAAAATTTATGATGTCATCAGGCTTTTTCTTCTTCTCCGTGGATTCCTTATTGTCAACTTCAGCTTTATAACTTCTAACATGCTCAGATCTGAACATACCACGCTGCAAAGAAGCTCTGTTCATCACCAAGGAATCCTCCTGGTTGTATCCCATATGAACATTGACAGCGACAATAGCATTCTGCCCATTATAGAATTCAGCCTTTGGAATCACTCCATTTTGACCTAAGGGATATCCAGGCTTTCCAAGGCAATCAGAAGTCATGGTACGGAAAAGAGGTTTTTGGGGATAGTGCAACTGATGGGACAGTGTATCAATTCTTATATCTGGATTTGTGGTAGAAAAACCAATAGCCTGCGAAGAGTGCTTCTGAGATTGGTAAAGCACCCTTCTTGCATGGTCATGATTAGCAAATGGTACAAGTGAGCAGCTCAAGCCCAGTAAGAATGACATGTCAAGTTCGCAATGAGTGTATTTCACAGAAGATTTACCCTCAAATAAGTACCATATACCCCAGGCAGTACAGCAGTCTTCTTCTTCTTCAGGCCCAATAAGTTCAATTACTCCATTATCTAAAAGAGACTGGAAGGAGTATTGCTCCCATTTAGTGCCTTTAATCTTGTGTAGATTATCAATTACTAAAAGAGGGCGAAGAATCCTTCCAGCATCGGAGTATAAACGCACTTCTCTTTGTTGTTTATCTCTCTTAATTTCCACCTGCAAGGAAAAATGGCCATCACTAAGATCAAACAGAAATAGAAATGAATTTAATCAAACAATTTTATGACAGATGGTACATCTTTTTCCTCTTAATACAATAATTATACTTAATTCAAGATAGAACAGAAGAATTACAATGAAGGAGAGTAAGGTATCCTCCTCAACATGATGGACCTTCGTGTAGGAGAGCATGTTAAAGATATAAACAAAAACCATTGGGCATTCTCCAGAAAACTTAGGATCTTGGGATGAACTGGTTATTGACAATAGTTCACATCATGGCTTAAATTCAAATATGGCTATCCTAGCAATTTCCATAATAAAAATAGACAAATATTATAACTGTGCAAGCATATCCAACAATTCAACATATAACGGGAGTTTAAAAGGGAACCTGATGAGGCAATTCTTTTCTACGTCGTTTATTCCTTAGCTCTGCCACAAACGAATAAGAATCCGTACAGACTCCCACCCAATCTCCATTTAGGAAGACTTTGTCCATTCCACCAAGATTAGTAGAGGTATCATTCACCAGCTCTTCCATTCCACAATCAAATAACTGAGCAAGTATAGATTCAGATATGTTTGTACTTACTAGTCCTGTGACAGCCAGATTTTTCACAAGACCACAATTTTCACCATCTGGGGTAGAGAGGAAGCACACCTTACCCCAGTGAGAAGGATGCCTGCAACCACAAGTTTCTTATATTTTGATATCAAAGCAATAGTTCTCAAAACTACAAAACAGCATACAAGGACATCGAACACCCTAATTGCAGATCTCAAACAAACCCCCCCCAAAAAAAAAATAAAATAAAAAAGGTCCTTCCACCACACAAAATGCACATTTGCCACCCTTTTCTTTTTCTTCATTTTTTTGTTTTTGTTTTTTGGAGGGGGGAGTATACTCCTAAAGCTACTAATAAAACAAAGTTAATGCAGCCCGTTACTCATCAAAAGTCAATGGTATAATTCATGCCAAAGGATGACAAGATAATGAAATAATCATATTTCAGCATTGTTCCTTTGAAAGGGAGGGGGGAAAGGAAAGAAACAAGATAGACAAAGCTTAGAATAACTCACGGGTATCTTGCATCTCCAACCTTCCCAGTATATTGAACTTGCTGCCTAGTTCTTCTCAACTCTGCAATAGTGTGTAGTGGATTTGTCCGCCCAAGATTGGCTACCACACCAGATATTCTTTCTGTCCTTTTATAAGCATGAGCCCAAGCTCCTGTTGAAAATGCTCTTTGAAGACCATTAGTGATAATGGAAGCATCAAGATAGTGTTCAATTGGGCGCACATTACGATCTCCATAAAGGTCTCTCTGCAAAACCTTAGACATGCGCTTCCGAAGATGGGCAATATGCGTTCTGAGCTCCCGCTCAAGTAACTCACCAGCCAATTCTAGCCTCTTGTTTCTAAAATCATCCCTGTTGTCAATTTTTCTGCGACCGGTATGGGCCAGTAAAAGGCACTTTACCATATATGCAAGCAAGCGTGCCTTCCTCTTCAAGCCTCTGATGCTGGGAAACACATACATGCTAAGGCACTCTTCAATAGATTCTGTAGGTGGAAATGTACTGGCTTTCACTCGCCTATCTATTTCTTTAAGTGCTTGCTTCTCTTGACGGAAGCCTTCAAATCTTTCATCAGCATCACGAATAGATGCAAATAGAATATTTAGAACACCGACATCATCATTGTTGTAATCAATGAGATCTATCACCTCTCGGTCTGATGAAACACCAAGAGCAAAAAACAGTATCCATACAGGAATCTCAATAGACAAAAAGTATACTGTAAGGACCTTATCTCCACCTTTAACGTCTTCACTTCTGGGATTCCCTACAAGTTTGATAATTAACCTGTTTCTCTTTACCAGTGACTTGTAGGCAATTGTCAAACATTGATTATTGAAAATCCAAAGCCTCCTTAAAGAGATTTGCTCTTGTGCAATAAAAGTCTGCAGTAAATGTATATATATAGCATAAATTTACAACAGCAAGACAGAATAAGAGAATATAACGAGAGAACAAAAGTTTCAATTGCAAGAAGGGTCAAAGAAACTTGGCAACAAAGGTTTTTTGACAATAAGTATTTTAATATATGGACATAACTACATATTGAGAAAGGAGTGTAAATAACTATCCCACTAACAGTGGGGTCTTGGCTCCAGCACTGGATCTCAATGTGCTTCATAAACTTGGTTCATCAAGCAAAACTAACTAATAATTATAGTCTCGGTCACTCAGAACAAAGCCTAATCACAAACATTACCATGTGTGTATCAACAGAGGGTTAAAGGAAGTCTTCCTGTATTGTGTTTGACAAGGTAATTGTTATTAGTTGAAATAATTTAAGCTTACTCAAGCCATCTCAAATGATCAATCTGATAGTTTTTAAAAATGGATTTATATATTGCATGTGAGACGAGTCTAACGTTATTCATAATTTAGTCTAGGAAATTTCCTCTTCATCATAGCAATAACCCAATTAAAAGAAGGAACTGCATTCATAGATTATCTCTTCACCATAGCACAAGCCTAATTAAAAGAAAGAACTGCATAAATAATCAGAACTAACCTTCTCTGCACCTTTAATCAGAAAATAGCCTCCATGATCAAAATCACAATCGCCTTTTTCAGCTCCCTTCATCCAGCATAGATCAGACTTCACCATTACAGGGAGTCTCCCTATGATGATTTCCCTGCCATCTTCCTTGATAATCTCTCTATCCAGATACTCTTCCTTGCCAGTCTTAAATTTATCACTTCTAACCCGTTTTATTGTATATACCTAAAATTGACACAGATGGACATAGTACAAGCAAATTAGTTCACAAACTGTCATGGAAAACATTGACAATGCTCTTTCATTGTGTTTTATGAATAAGTACATACGCAAAGCCAGCTACTACAAGTGATAGAAACACATGACATGCATCAACCAATCATTAACAACAGGGAAAAACCCACAACATTAAACGGGATAATCTGTACTGGCATGAACATCAATGAGCAATCCAATACACATGAAAAATACGCTCTCCCACGCGAGAAGCTGTTTTTACCTGAACATGCACATCGACTTTCATTTTAGCTGAGTATGTCATCCTCTGAAGGCGAGCATGCCTGGGAAGCATTTTGAACTCCGTCAAATTTCCTTCACCACCCCAGAATTTGGGTTGATCGAGGCTGACCTTCCCAAATTTCACAGAAGCGTATCGCCAATCACCGTCTCCCTTCTTCGAGGGATCATACCCAGGCTCAACGGTCAAATCGCCAAAAGAATCAAACACATTCTGCAGCCCACTATGGATAAACTCATTATACGAGTTTATTTGGTGACTGATAAGGCCATACTCATCGAAGAATAACATGGAGGCTTTCTTACAGAAACTGTTGATAGTCTCTTCCCCCAACTCCCGAATGCTTGACAAGTCGGGTTCTTCATTCATATCAACATCATTATCATATGAATGCTTGCTACTCTTACTAGGGCCAATCCCTTTACCCATCGCTACCATTAAAATAGATAGAACAAAAAGAAGCTGAACCTATAACACCCCAAGCCAAGGACTTTTTCAAAGTTGAAAATCTGAAAACGTCACTATTCTAAGCTAAACGACGATTAATGTAAAAATGATTGATCGATTTCTTGGGACTCAGACACAGCGAAAATATAAAAGGGCTCTCTTTCGGTTGGAAAAATCAGCGACTTCTAGGGTTTCTTCAGTCTCTTGGGCAATGCACAGTACTTTCACGAGACTGAGAAACACTGCAAGAGCATGAGTCCCGAGAGGCCACCCTCAGACGTACACTGTGGAGTTCAAGTTTTGAGCTTTGCTCTGATGAATTTTACTGAATTGACAAAAAAGGACTTGTTGGATTTTTGTGTATTATGGCTGTATGATGAAAATTTGCACAGTTTGCATGGGTATTATTGGTAAACCGTGAAGACATTAACATTACTCAGCTCCAGACTCCAGTGCTCACTCTGCGCAAAGACGGAAAGACGAATATACCCTTACATTTCCCATCCATTTTGCAAAATTTTATTTTTTTAGCATATATTTAGTTATTTACCTTACAAATTTGGTGTTATTTTGGAAAATATGTAAAAATGCATAGTTTCATTTAAATCTATCATATGATTTTTTAGAGGCAACAACAGTATTCCCATATTCTCAAATTTTATTGTTAAGATGGAAATTTACTTCCAACAATGCATTTTTCCATTTATTGCATACATTATTTTACTTCTATTGTGTGAATTCTAAGTGACCATAATTTTTAATAATTTTCATTTATCTTGAAGATCCCCATTTGGCCCTTGAGTTATAGTTAGGGGATGTTTGAAAAATAGCTTTTTTATGATAGTTGATTTGAAAAGTTTTACCTGATTGTCTAAGTGAATTAATTATTTTTTATATTTGATAAATGATTGTTTGAGTTAATTTTTTGACTCTCAAAAAATTAAAGAATTTAACATTTTTAACTAGCTATTTGACATTTAGTATAAAAAAGGTATCACTATCATTGATCAATTCAATTTTTAACACCCCTTATTCTTAATACATAAAAAAATTCTTATAAGAAATATGCATAAAATAATTTATGATAAATTTTTTTAATTTATTCATATACATTAAATATATTATTTAATCATTTATTCTTTTTCTCTTACCATTAACTTATAAAAAATATTAACATGAACAACAATAATAATAACAATTAATAATAATAATAATAATAATAATAATTTTTTTTATCTAAAATTGTCTATTTTTTATAAAAAATTTATCATAAATTATAACTATTTGTTGCTTAAAATAAAATTTAATAAATAATAGATTATAATTATTTATTTCTAAAAAATTTAATAAGTAATAAATTATAATTATTTATTTTCTAAAAAATTAATAAATATAATAAAGCTAATTATTTATTATTAATAAATATTACAAACTATTTATTTATTAAAGAAAATATAAGTAATAAATTACAATGATTTTTAAAAAAAATTATGATATAATAATCTAAAATATTATTAAAATAAAATAATACTCAAATAAATAACAAAATATACTCATGTCCTTATATGTTATTTTATATTTAAACAGTTAATAGTAAATAGTCGATTTTATCAAATATTTTTATACAAACAGTTAATGTTATTAGTTAGTTAAATTAGCTATCAGCTAACCATTAATGTAATTAGTTAATTGCTAATGGGACCTTAATTTGTATCCCCATTTAAGATAATATATAATAAATAAATCATCTTAGAGTTAATGTCAGCTATCAACTTTACTTTTTTATTTATCTTATTTTTCTATCTCTTAAGTGCTCAACAAACTAATTAATTGGTCAAGTAAGTATAATCAAAAGTGCATCTCAATGTTTAATGTAATCTTTCCCATTATTGAGTTCCAAATACCCATTGATGACATAAATAGTTTAATATGCACTATAAATTTAGGTTTAAGCACAAATGTGCTGAGTATAATCAGAAAAGAAAATAAAAAAAGTTAAGATTTTTTGGAATCAGATTCTCAACCTTCATCTAAATTAGATTGATAAGCTTTGATTAAATCAGATTCTCAAACTTTCTCAAAATTTGAAGAATTGAAAAAATTTGACTATGATTGAAGGCATCAATATTAAGATCTAAAGACTAACTTTCTGTTTTTTTATATTGTCTACCTCTGTTATAAATGCTAGAATGTGTTATATCTATGTTCAGATATATTTCAACTAAAGGCATTCCGTGACCTCGCCTTGTAGCCACGTTGGAGTTATTATTAGCATAAAACTCAATTTTATAGAACAAATTTAGTGGGAAATCAAAAATATTCAAAGATTAAGATTAAGCAGGAAATCCTTTCAATGAGTGGGAAAAATTTGGAATTACTATTATGTAAGGAGTTACGCCCCAGCATCTCACATCGGCTAACTCAGGATCCGGGGAAGGCCTTATAAGGGAGCTAAGGCCTTACCACGTAACGACGCGTTTTAAACCCGTGAGGGGAGGAAGGCTCG
>JANHAO010024004.1:0-11740 GCA_026873985.1 Saraca asoca
CTTGTCAAGGTTTCTTTGTTTGAGCTCTCCTCCTTTCGGATGTATGTAACAGATGCTTCACGCATTGTTGTATGTAAATTTGTGACAATTAATGAGAACTTTTCTTTTTAGCCGGTCGGCTGTGCTTTATTTTCTGAATGCTTCAATCTGCTGCAAGTGAGCCTTGCTTGAGAAATTTTATTTGAGATGCGAGAGATACGTCCATACAAGAGCTGTGGGAATCTATTCGCATGAGAGCTACAAAAAACCCATCCGTATGTAAGCTATGGGAATTTATCTGTATGGAATTTGTGAGGAATACGTCCGCATGAGAGCTATGGGTGGCAATGTTTTCATTTTGATAACAGTGTGGTGAAAACCATTTGCTGAGTTTTTTATTTTTGTATTCGCAAGGTAGGCTCAAGAGCCGTCTCACCCTCGATTTGATATTTTTTTTTTGCGAAGCCTCGGGGTAGGCTTAAGGGTCGTCTCACCCCCGGGCATTGCGAGGTAGGCTCAAAGGACGTCTCACCCTCGGTTTGAAATTTGTTTTTATTTGTGAAGCCTCGAGGTAGGCTCAAGGGCCGTCTCACCCCCGGGCGTTGCGAGGTAGGCTCAAAGGTCGTCTCACCCTCGATTTGGAATTTATTTTTGTTTGTGAAGCCTGGAGGTAGGCTCAAGGGCCGTCTCACCCCCGGGCGTTGTGAGGTAGGCTCAAAGGTCATCTCACCTTCAGTTTTGTTTGTATTTGTGCTATAGCAAGGTGAAAACTGTTAGCTGAGGTGGAGACTCTAATGAGATGAGAACCATTCACTGTAGCGAGAATGCTGTAGCGAGGTGAAAATCATTCACTGTAGTGAGAGTGCAAAGGCAGGTAGAAAACTTTATCTTAATGGTGTTTAGCCAATTGGCAACTTACATTAATTTCGGAGTGCCATAATCGGTACAAATCAGCAAACGACCGTTATAAGGTCAAAATATGGTTCTGATGGTGGGCTCAGGCTCCTGGGTGATTACTCACTGGGCCTGTTAAGCACGCTGCCCTGATAGTCTTACCACATAATCCTTTAATCGGCCTCTTTCGATGAGGCGTTCGATGGCGTTTTTTAGAGCATGGCACTCAGAGGTGGTGTGTCCAGCCTCGTTATGGTAAGTGCAGAATCTACTCTGGTCTCTGGATTTGGGGGATGACCTTAATGGCCGGGGTTTCCCAAAATCCTTATTATGCCTTTCCACGGCGAAGATTCTATCATGGGTATCTGACAGGATACCATAACTTTCAAAGCGGTCCTTGGGCCACTGAAGTTTTGCCTTCTTCGCGAGATGAGGAGTGGGGCTATCAGGACCCTTGCTGCTCCTCTTTTTGCTCGTGATGGGACCACTTTGGCTCATTTTATGCTTAGGATCCTCCATTCCGAAGGTTTCTTCCCACCTTATTTGTTTGGTTGCCTGATCATAGAATTCAACGAGGTCTTGAGCGAGGGACTTGTAGAGGCCTCTGTATAGGTTGCCGTCTTTGCGAAGTCCCGCTGAGATGGCTGTCAGAATGCTTTCCTCTGAGGAATTTTCCACAAAGTTGGCCTCATGTCTGAACCGAGCTATGTAATTTTTGAGTGACTCATCCCTGCACTGGAAGATTATAGCAAGATGGTAGGGAGGTACGAGCTGTCTCTTCAGTGCTTAGTACTGGTTAACGAATTTCCTCTAGCAATCCTCCCAGCTGCCAATACTACGTGCGAGGAGGCGTCTGAGCCAAGCGCGAGGTGCTGCCCCTAACGTGGCGAGAAAGACACGGCACTTTATCGGTGGTTCGATTGTATGGAGGTCCATTTATGTGTTGAACGCATCTAGGTGATCGTTTGGGTCACTGTTCCCTTCATATAGTGGGATAGCAGGCACCTTGAGTTTTTACGGGAGAGATTGCTTCTTGATCTCCACAGAAAATGGCGAGGCCTCCTCATAATGCGTCTGATTATTCTCAGGCTGTGGGCGCTCTTTAAGCAACTTCAGCCTTTGGAGAACCTCGTCCATTGTCGGGCGCTGGCCTACATGCTGAGGGGTAGAGCTTTCCACACGTTGTGAGCCCCCCCATCGCTGGCTGTCATGATCGTCATGAACTTCTCTCTAAGCTTCTTCTCGAAGCTGTTGGAGTTGTGTCATGACCTCTTCTTGTCTTTGGGCATTTTGTGCTTGCGCCTAGGTAAGCACTTTAACGGTTTCAGCCAACTCTTTGACTATATTTTCTGGAGCTGATCGAGATTGATCAAGCTTCTGCACCTCTTATATTTCAGGCGCGACAGTATGCTGTTGAGAAGCCATAGCTGTAGAACTCTGAGTTGTTCTTCCCCTGGCCATTATTGAATGGCAGTGGAAACTTCAAAAAGTGAATGATCCCCATAGACGGTGCCAAAATGTTGACGGTGAAATTCGATTTGTACAGGGGACTCGAACTTCAGTCAACAGGATGTGAGTTTCGGGAATCAATGCTGCTTCTGAAGTGTTGTGGAGATGCAGCCAAGAGGAAGAAGATGAAATAGATGAGCCACACATTTAACGTGGTTCGGCTAAATCTGGGCGGTACCAGACCCTACGTCCACAGCAGAAGTTTTATTGAGTAATTTGCAGAGTTTCTGCTTACAAGATTGCTCCCCCTTCTGCTAACAATGCAATCCTATTTATAGAGGAAGGAGAGGTTACATGCATTAATTACTAGCTACAGTTGTGTTACATCAAATAAATGAAAAAGGATAGTGAAAAGACTATAATCCGACTGTTTGCAGCGTATAGGCTGTGGAGGTGAGCCCTTTGGGCCGATTGTAGGCTTATAACAATTGTCGTGTCAAGCAAGATATTCTAATATCCAAGTGAGAATTCCTGGCCTCGGGGACGCCATGAGAGTCGTCGTAGCGAGGAAGCAGGCACGAGTAGAGCGATTGACCACTGTGTCGGGTCGATCCCAGGCCCTTATCGTTAGGTCGCGTTGTCGCTGGGATGCTGCTTTGCGGGCCGTACCTTGCAGCGTCATTGTATCATGACAAGGGAGGCAAGGTTTGACGCCTGGAATTACTTTGCAGTTGTTGCTTATGGGAGCGTAGTTCTAGTCTTCGTTGCACTCGAGGGTTCGTCCTTGCGAGGCTAATTTTTGTGTATAACAACTTCTATTCCAAAATTTGAAAGTTAACCATCCAAAAGTTGAAGGGAAATTTTTATATTTTTACTTTTAAAAATATAAGTTTGGATTGAAAAATATAAATTGAATCTAAATGAATAAATTGAGATAATAATAAAATAAAATAAGAGATGTAAAAAAATTTCAATGTAAAGGTGAAAAAACACCAGTTAAAGAATATGACGCATGTACTTTCTTAATTTGTTTTTTAATTTTACCTTTATGTGGTACTTATGTTATTATTTATTTTATATTTTGTTTTTTATGTTTTATAATTATAATTTTATTATATAATATTTTAAATACTTTTTATTATCAAACAAATTTTCTTTGTAATTTTGTTTTAATTATTTTTATGAATAAATTTAAATAAAATTTATGTATTGATAATATTAAATACATGGTAACTTATTAAATCAAAATTAAAAATTATTTAAAATTAGTTTAGTGTATATATATATATATATATATATATACTAAACCAATTAATCAAATGGAAAAAAAAAAGAATAACAAAATATCTAAAGCGGATACATAAATATAGTCATAAAGGTCTACCACATTAAATAAGAACACTTAATATTATTCCATGTCAACTTTTTATTACTAATAAGATGAAGTTTAATGAAGGATTAAAATTGAGCTACTAACATATTAAAAGAATCAAAATTAAGTATTTTAAATTAAGGAACTAAAATTATTTTATTTATATTTTAGTATGATCAAAATTACATTTAAACCTTAATTATTTATTATACATAACCCGAATAGATTAATACTTATCAATTTCAAACCCTTAAATAATTAAGAGGAAAATATATTTTACCATATAAAGTTTGTATTTGGAACAAATTACCTTTTAAAGTTTGTATTTGACATAAATTATCTCCCTTTCCAAATATTAAACCCTAAACCTTAACCTTAACGTACTACTTAACTATCTCACTTTTTGGAATAGTTTATAAGATTGAAATATATAATTTTAAACTTTAGAAAATAATGTGTTCCAAAGATAAATTTTAAGTGAGTAAAATGTATTTTCCCCTTTATTTTATAGTGGTTCTCTATAATTTTTTTTTTTCTTTTCATCATTCTAGTAGCTGCTCTTTCAAGGTTGTTGCTTTGTATCTTGCTAGAAAACCCTCTCCTTTTCTGCTAAAAGCTTTTCTTCGTCATCTACAACTGTTTGGGTTCTATA
This sequence comes from Saraca asoca, assembly GCA_026873985.1. Classification (NCBI taxonomy): domain Eukaryota; kingdom Viridiplantae; phylum Streptophyta; class Magnoliopsida; order Fabales; family Fabaceae; genus Saraca; species Saraca asoca. Next base: position 4,347 of record JANHAO010024004.1, read on the forward strand.
CTATTGTGGTTAGAATATGTGATAATTGTTCTCTTAACTATGTCATGTACTAAGAGAAAGTACTTCATATATTGTTGTTCTTTGACGGTCCTACAAGTTCCGAACCATTTGTCTTCTTTAGTTTCTTTTAGTGTTAGCTGTGTGACCATCATCATTTATGCTCAGTTAGCCCTTTTTATAATGTTTTCACTTATTAAATGTGTTTTTAAAATTTTAGGAACACATCTTCAAGAGTTTGGGAAACTGAAAAACATAGATAGGCCCGGAGTGGTGTACTTAGGTGCCAATGTGGTAGGATTCTGGTGAGGATGCTGAAATTTTCTTGTATGCAAATTTTAGAACATCTAAATGAAAAACTGAGAGCATTGTATCTCATTCGGTTGAAATTCTAGCCCATATACCTCCTTAAAACTTTATAGGGAAATACAAAGCAGATTGAGAAAAAAAAAAAAAAGTTTGATTACTTACTTTCATTCCACTAGATTTTAATGACTTTGCTTACACGTCTTGGAGAGAGAAATTGTAACTCTCTTTCATTGTTTTTGCTCTTGATTATCATATCTGGACAGAATACTTTTTTGATTCACTTTATTTTTGGAAAATGTTTGGTGAGAAGAGAAATGGTGCTTCCATGTGAGACTCTCAGCAACTCAACAGCATGCTGACAATTTTGTTCAGAACTCCAAAACAAAAATATATATTTTCAATTGATACTAATAATTTTAAATTGATAAAATTTTAATTTGAAACTGATTTTAAATTATTTAAATATGACCTAATTTGTATATTTTGTTATTCCTAATTACACTTCTTAAAATACATGGAAGTGTTCAGAGACAATTCTAAAAAACACTTAGAGATAATCCTAGCAGTTAGGAAATATGCTTGCAGTCCATTCACATTCTCTAAACTTTCCACTTTAAGAGTAGATTTGACGCCAAAAATCACATGAAACCTAGTTGGAGGATGAAGACACTATTCTTAGGAGGAGACATAATAATATCTTATCTATCAAAACAAGCTTTAGTCAGTGGCTCAGAATGAGAATAAGTTCTGGGTAGAATGCTTCTAAAAAAAAAAGAAAAATATTTAAGGGGGTAGAATTTATTACATTTAAATCCTTATCCAAAAGGATCTCCAATGTGAAATGGGATTATGGCATCAATGGAGGCCCTTAAAATGGAAGTTTGTTATACAATCCCAAATGGAGATAAAATTTGTTTATATAGAGATTCGTGGGTCTTGTATTATGAAAATTTTAGGCCTCAGTTGTTACCTCTTATTTAGTTGCCTATAAATTTCCCTCTTACAACACTATGGTTACCATATACAAAGTCTTGGAATGTTGAGATGGTGCAAAGCGTTTTTGTGGAAGATGATGTGGCCAAACTTATTAAGATTAGAGTTATAGAATATGGAAAAGATAAGATGAAATGGATATTAAAAGCATTTGATAATTTTTCAGTGAAGTCTGCTTATCATACTAGAAATATCTCACAATTTGATTCCAATGTTTCTCCTATTTGAAATTTACTATGGAATCTCAAATTCATTATCATCTAAAGGTGGCATTATGGAGGTTTGGAAAAGGCTTAATTCCAACAAGAGATAGGATTCACATTTTTGCTTATTTGTATGATATCACCTATCCTCTATGTGGAGCTCCTACTAAGAATGACATTCATGTCATGGCCAAGTGTGATATTACTAGACACCTATGGTTTAGATTGTTAGGTTTTCATGTGAGTAATTTTGAAGTCTCGAATCCTATTGAATTCTTACTGACTATTTTTAATTTCAATAATAGGATTTCTCAGAGCTTAACTATGAAAGAATCTCGGAAAATTATTACAAATGCAGCAATCATCATCAAAAGGATATGGGAGGCTAGACATGCCTTAATTCATCATGGGGAAAAATTAGTTTTGGAGTGTGTAGCAAGTTTAGTAGAAGCTGACCTTGATTCGGAGATGAAGTGGCTGATGATCAATTCGCCATCGACAAATCAACTGGATGCAACGAGCTGGCTCCCTCTGCCAGTAGGTTACATGAAATTGAACATGATGCAGCTTGGAAGAACGATACAGCAATGATTATAGTGGTGGCTCGCAATCATCCAACAGAATTTCAAGGCCTCTGATTTGAGAAGTTGAGGACTTGATCATCTGATGAGACTGAAGTGTGGGTGGTGCTGCTTGCTGCCAGATTGCAAGCTCTTTCCAGTTTGCAAAGGCGCTAATAGTAGTCGATTGTAAATGTGTAGTGGAAGCAATGCTTGGATTGATATAAAGCCCATGGAGTATAATAGCCTATGTGTAAGGCGTTAAGGTTATTTGGCAACTTCTAAAATTATTTCTTTGTTTTGGATTTCTAGATTAGGAAATTCTATTGCTCATGAAGGGGCACAATGAATTTTTAATGCAATTGGGAGTGGGTTTGGTTTTGTATTAGATATTCCTCCTAGAGTTAAGGATACCTATATTCATGACAAACTCTTGACTTTTGCTTGATTAATGCATTTTTCCTTTCCAACCAAAAAAAAAAAACTATACTTTAAGGCCTTGCCATATGTCAATAACCTATATGTCTAAGTTTTAATCAAACTCTTTACTTCATAAATATAAATAAAGCCACATGAGTTTCAATGATGAAGAAAGATTCAAGGAAGCTAGACTCTAGAGAAAGTTATCCATGTTATGAAAGAATTCTTCCCATTGCAAAGGTATAGATGTTGTTTTTCCATTGCTCTTTTATGAAGAATAGTGAATTAGTTATTTGTTCTATTTCTTATGTAATGTTTTTTGTAGAATTAATTGATGGGCCCCAATCTGAAAGGTTTCCAACAGGTAATGCTTAAATACAAATAGAAACTCTAGACAAATAGACAGTGACTGTTATATTTCTATACTTACAAGTAATGTGTTCTATTATATGATTATGCTTTTAGGAGCTTAATTATATGTTCTGTGTAACATACATTAAATACAAATGAAAACTCCTTCTTTATACATGATTTTTTTTCCATAGTATGAGTTCAAGATGCATTCTTGACATGTATAAAATTATGGCTAGGCTTGCAATTTATAGGTGATACTAATGCATCATAGACCTATATGGTTGTTTAATCAATGAAAGAAAACACTGATTGAAATAATTTGAGCTCCAAAAATTAATTCGTATTCAAGACTCTAACACTTCAAAAAATTGTGCATTTAGCGGTGGTTTTTTGTGCATTTAGCGACGGTTTTGACTGCCACTAATATACTTCACGACAATTTCTGGAACTGCTACAGATGCATGTATCAGGAAGTATTTAGTGATGATTTTTCTGTATTTAGTGGCGATTTTTTATAATTTCCAGAAAAGTAAATATAGCAGCGATTTCTTGGTAATTAGTGGCGATTTTGGTTCCAAAAATTTTTTGAAAAATTTGTTTATTGTGGCAGTTATCGCTGTGTTTAGTGGTGGTTATCCGAAATTTTTTTAAGAAAAAATTGTTTTTGGCAGTGGTTTGAGCTGCATTTAGCGACGGTTTTGAAGAATTTTTTTTTTTAAAAAAAATTATTTTTGGTGGTGGTTATAGATTGCATTTAGCGGTAGTTGTCCAAAAATTATTTTTTTTTCTTTTTATGGCGGTTTCCTTTGTGTTTAGCGGCGGTTTTCCAGAAAATTGTTTTAAAAAATTGCTTTTGGTGGCAATTTTTTGAAATTTTTTTTTAAAATGTTTTTTACAATGATTTCGCTACATTTAGTGGCAATTTTCTAAATTTTTTTAAAAAAATTGTTTTTAGCAGCTAATTTGTCAAATTTCTTCTCTAAATTTTCCCACAATATCTCTCTAAGCAAATTTGACAAATTTGTTATTAACCAAGCTTCCATAGCATACCTCTACCAACATCAAGTCTACAAAATATCAATTTATTGGTAGTGTCTAGTCACTTCCCCAGTGCGAGAATTTAACACCTTAAATAAAAAAACATTCAATATATAATTATAACCAAAAAATATTTTTATCACCTTTACAAATATATAAATTTCCTTATTTAGTAAAAACTTCTACTAATCATAATCTCCAACATTATCAAAGAGTGCTAGTACATCAGGCAGCCCTAGGTCCTAACCATGCCTTACTAAAGAAAACATCCTATTAAACCAAAAATATTTCAATATATTGCAAACTCATGGAAGAATAATCAATTGGTAAATAATGAGAGTTAGCATATTTGGCTAAGACATAAAAAATAAATTCAATAAGCTAGCCAAAATGTAAACTAACCATCGCCATTGTATCTAGCATCTTGATCAGATATATTTGACACTATCTAAGGATCAAAATTTCCATAAACTAAGCACAGATCATTATAATTTGGCCTTAGTATGTTTTTGTAAGAGATCGCATCTAGGTGCTTTTGCATATTCTAGGTTTAGAAACTAAATATTGAAACTCAATAGTAAGACAAAAGTGTAGTGCACCTTAATATAAGCATCCCAAACATCATCATATGCTATCACCATTTGTTGTCTATCATCCCATGAGAATCCTCTATGTTCAAGAAGCTTTCTCATATCATAGTAGAGCATTTCCAAACTTTTACAACAACTCTTCAAGAAATCTTTGTCCAATTGCACATCAAATCTTTCCTTAAACAATGCAATCATATATATACATAGTTCATTGTTTAAAGCACAGTCAATTTTATTCCCTTATCAAACTACCTCTAACATAAGGCCAATGAGACAATAGTCCATTGAAGCTATCCACTCTGTCCTTGAGCACCCACCAATTGCACAGTTTTGGATGTCTTAACCTTTTACAAACAAGTAATGTAGGTAAAAGTAGTAAATCACTTTCATCATTCAAAGATGATTCAAAATGTTCACGAACCATAACTATATGATTAATGTATGACTGAGACTTAGTTATTCTGTGGTCCATACTTTAGAACCTTCTTCCCAGTTGCTGATAACACCCATTTTAGGATAGGTTTAAGGTGTGTGACAAGATCATTTGTTAAAAGTTTTACTAGAAATTCTAGTTTGCTTACATCCATTGCAAAAAAGAAAGAGAATTTGGATAATGAATCATGAGTGACCGGATATTGAAGTCTGGGTTAGAATAGTGACAGGCTCATTATTTCAACAATCAATTCATCAAAATTTGACTTTAGGTGTAAAAGAGAAATGTCATTTTAAAGTCTTCGAAATTTTTAATATTTAAAGATGACAAAATTTAGTTCCTTATATGCTGATATTTTCACCATGAGAAACTTGGATTGGAAAGACAAGATTTCTCATTATAAGAATAGCAATAACTTTTCTAATTTTTTTTAAGACAAAAATAAGATACATACCTGGTATTAAGATTGGTCTAACACTATTAAGATCCACACTACAAGCAGAATGGCTATATCTTCCCTCAGAATTCTCTTAGCCATTTATCATAAAACTTGAAAATCTAATTCCCAGACTCCAGTAACAATGAAGGATTCAGATCTAAATCAACTTTTATTACACTTAACCATTACCCACTCCTATATCAAATATGTTCCTATAATTAAGTAATTGGATCTGTTGTTTGCCACTAACTAAACAACCTATTATGGATATTTTCAGAGCCACACAAATGTGTTAGTAAAAACTCAATGGACAAGCCCAGTAGGTGAAGGTCTAGCTCAACCAAAATTAGGGTCACAGAAGTAAGGTATCAGGTCACCAAAGTATGAACCCAGGCCATTAGCGAACAAGGATCGAAATAACCGCCTCAGGTGGTTAAAGATGAGATCCAGATCGCAGCTTGAAAACACGCCCTACTAGTCATCCATTCAGAAAATCGTTCAACTGCTTATTTAGTACAAATTTGTTATCAACCGTTGTAACTAATTTATGACTCATTTCCATTATGGAATACATTGTAGCACCCTAGCTACTATAAAAGAGGGTAGAAACCATTGTAAAGGATACACACAGACAGATATAGATAGACTACATACTGAAACACTCAGCAAAAGACTGAAAAATAATATAATCGTGGACATAGGCCTTGCATTCTAGCTAAACCATGTTAAAAAGCTTTTGATGTCCCTTATTTTTCCTCCTTTTCAATCTCTTCCTTGTTCACATTTGCATTCATAACTAGTAGTTTGGGATTTTTGTTGAACTTCACAAGCTAACCGGATTTTACCATCAACATTTTGGCACTAAAAGGAAGGCCCAAATTGCATACACTCTCTTTCTAATTCATTGTGCAATTACAATGGCAAGAGGAAGAATCACTAGAAGTACAAACGCTACCATTGGCCAGCCTGAAGGTCATGTGGAGCAACCATAGGAAATGTTACCAATTAGGGGCTCAATCCTCCCTGCAACAGGTGCCTCTACTACCCCTACAATAGGTATTGCTGTTAGCATGGCTCCATTGACCCCTTGCCAGCCTGCTACTTTTAGGACTAATGGAAGATAATGGCACCAATGTTAAGAGGCACTTGAAAACACAATAAGGGAGTTGGCCGATGTGGTGAGGGTACTGGCTCAAGCACAAGCCCAAGGTGCATGAAGACAAGTTAAGGTCGTTGCAATTGAAGGAGAATTCTAGTAGCCAAAAGCTCAATAGGAAGGGCCTGTCAGAAAAGAACATCAACGAGCTAGTTCAATTCACTTATCCAATTCATGACTAAGGTCAGAGGTTCATTGACCTCGCAAAGACAATGAAGGGGATAATTAACAATGTGAAGGCTCACGTCGAAAAGGAAACTTGAATAGGACCAATTAGGCACATAGATCATATCACTATTCATCAGGTCATGAGCACAACAGAAGGCATAGAGCCTTAGATCACCATTCCCACAACTAGGGAGGTGATAGGAGTCATCGAACCACCAGCCATTGGATTGAAGCACAAGACTCGATGATCAAAGAACTACTTCAAAGGGTACAACAGTTAGAAAAGTGCTCTTTGACTTAGGATAAGTAAGACCGTTATGAGGAGAGGACACCATTCACTAAGGAGATTGAGACAGAGCCTTGATCGGGTGTAAAATCTAATGAAGATTAGAATTTTATAAGCTGAGCTACCTAAACTACTTGTAGTATAGGCAACACCGGGTCGAGCCCTTGGATCATTTTGAATTATATCAATCAGATTAAGAGATAGAAATGAGGGGGGTTGGTAGTAACTATACTAACAGCAAATTACAATGCAAAAATGTAAATAACAGTAAGTAAACTAACCAGCCTAAGGGAATTAACTAAACTTGAGATTAATATATCCTTGATCACTAAATATTCATTCAATTGTTAATTATATTTTTTGGCTTAAAATCATAACAAGAATCCTTGAAATGATTAATGAGTCTTATGCAAAACTCAGCCAATAAACAATCCATCAAAATCTTAAT
>JANHAO010024005.1:0-11736 GCA_026873985.1 Saraca asoca
GATAACTACTCACTATGGGCTTCATCTTTAGTGTGCATATAATAAACATAAATGCAATGAAAGATGAATATACAACCTTTTATTAGCATATCAACAAAATGTACAGTGATAAATACAATAGAGCTCAATCCAATTGACTCTAGGGCACTTATTTCACTAACAAAATGACCCTAACACTAACAGTTGAATGATGAGGTCTTGTTCATCGTCTAAGAAGTCTTCAAGAGGACGGCTCTGAGATTGCTTCATGGAGAAGTCCACTTAGCTAGGTAGTGTGGCTTTCCATCTTGAAGAAAAAATAGATAAAACTTTTTGACTGTTTGGATTTTGAAGAACGAATGCTTCTAGGTGCAAATACTAATGAAAATATTTTTTATGAGTACTTGATCGGGGCTTTGAATGAAATGCATTCAGCCCCAGGCCTTTCGTTGCGAATAAGTGAAGAAAATAAGAAAGACTCCACAATTAGGGTTAGACGAAGGCAAACACTTAGCACTTCAAAGCAAAATAAGAAAACCCAAATGTTCCAGGTCAGATAGGATGGGCAAATGTTCAAATCCTTGAGAATGATTGCTTGAAATGTAGAGAAAGGGGCAAACATGGAGACGATTAACCACGTCGTCATAAAACATCACAAAGGACGAAGTGCCATAGTTGCAGGCTTGAAGAAAATACCCTTGATAGGCTCATCCAGGATGTGAACTTTGTCTAACTTTCAGATAACGTCTGGGTCTAGCCATTCATTAAAAGCAACTATTAGCTTTACATTAGAATGAATCCATCTTAAGTCGTTTGGCATGGCATCGATTAAATGAATTTGTTCATTCCCGTTCTCATCGCTAGATCGCTCACTCATAATTATATGAAAAGGAAAAATAAGACGATAAACTATACGTTTGAAGGAAAACTCCCTAAGGTCAGATAAATAGTCATAATTAGATGAAAGGTCTATTGGGTCACCTAATTTACCGGTCATGAAGTGGGAGAATGCAAACCAATACCACATTTAAAGAAAACATAGTATGGTTAAAATGAACAAATTAAAGGAAAGGACGATTGAACAGGCAAAGGAAGTCAGAGCAAAAAAGAAAAAGTAAGAGTGATGCTGAAAGACATGATAAGCATCAATCCTTCCAGTGCAGCCTAAGGAAAGCCAAACAAGCACAAGGAGTAGTGTTGCTGAAAAAAAAACTGCCATTATTGGTGTATTTCGAAGAAATAAAGAAGAAAGAGAAATCTAAAAAGCAAAAACAAAAGCAGTGCAAAAAGTTACCTGCAAGATTAGTGATGGAGCAACCAGAAACCACAGAGGGATGCCAGAGAAGGTGATGGAAAGCAATAGCAAAATTAAGGCTCTTGGAGGCAAAATACAAAGTTTGGCACTAAGAGGCCTAGATCGGCTTTTATAGATGGATGGAGGAAATCCAGTGGTCATGAAAAGTTAAGATGAATGACTTAGATGGTAATCCTCATTATGACACGACCTTTGCGAGTCTCGAGACCCCTTGGGAAGACAAAAGAGCCATCATTGACTGCGAGGTATAAAAGATAGCTGGCTTCGGAAAACGAAAGGCCCTAAGTAGGCCAACCGTTGCACCTGTTGAGGGGGAAAGGTGCAAATGACATAGCCCAAAGTGGTCATCCATTTTTAGACGATCAATCGCAAATGATTGACCAAGACCAGTTGAAGAAGTGGCCATGACAGGAACAATCTTAGACCTATACCAATCGACCTACCATATCTGGTCAATCGATTCCCTCATAGAGCTTGGCTAAACAAAAGGCTTAGCAAATCAACCACCTAACCGACATATGACAAAATGCATGATCCAAGTATGCATAAACAATGTGGCTATAGCAACCGTCTAACGGGAATCTCACTCATATTATTAATACATTGAAGATATGTGATCACACATCATTCATCTAAGAATATGATAATTGGTACGCTTGACACCTATATATACTTAAATATATCCCCTCATCAGACCATTTTCATTACATTTACTAAAATTCTATGAGATTACTGACTTAATCATCGGATTATATTTGACGGATATTTTATTGTGCATAACTAACTTTATCATGTGTACAGATTATTTAATTGGAACTTACCATTTTATTGGTGTACTGATTCTAAACGGAGAATTTCAATATGAAATCTAAGTTGATGTTAAGGATCACCATCCTCACTGTAGCAAGTAATTGCGAATTTATAAGTCATTATAATGGGACAATATAATTAAGTTGTCATACGTAGCAAAGATTGTGATGTAATTGATTAGTATATTATGGCAAACAAAGAAATAAGTGTGGCTCTGACATCAGCCCACCCAAAAATAAAATGAAAGAAAGGAAGAAATGATGAGAAAAAAAAGAGAAGTTAAAATATAATTAGATCATACATAGTGGGAAAGTTACGTAATAACATAAATAAATAAATAAATAAATAAATATATATATATATATATAGGTTAATAAGTAGATTTTGATTGACAACGTAAGCTTTATTTTGTCCTTAGAAACGAACAAAATGGAGTGAATGTGGTGTTTGGAGGACAGGCAGCAGCGCTACAAATGCTATACTGATGGCTTTGTGTGGTTGGTTGGCTTGTTCGATGGTTCCACATCGAAAGGCTTTAGTTTAATGTATGGTCCACCCCACCACCATTTTTAGCTTTTTTCGTGTGCAATGTACCACATTCTTTCTATGACATAATGACCCAAAAGTATTCCACACCATTATATATATATATATATATATATTAAAAAAATTATTTCATTCAAGGCTGTAATACTCTAATATTCTAATTATTACAAAGCAACATATTTAAATACAATATCTAGTATTCATGAATATAAAGAGTAAAAAATATATATATAAAAAATAACTACATTTTTTTTATAAAATATAAGTGAATTATATATGAATTGAATTATCATGAATAATTTCCTTATTTAAAAAGACGATGGATAGGGACAGTTCTTTGCCATTTATACTTGCATTTTGTTTTGTTAATAATTTTATATCATGTTATATATTTTCAATGGATCTAAAAGTAAATTACAAGATGTGAGCACCAATTTGACCATTTTCTCCTTCTATATATATTCACAATATATATAATTTTATTTTATAAATTTTGTTGTATATTGATGGATCTGACATGTGACCGTAATTGACTTGCGAGTTTTCTTAAACGTGCGATGAATACAACCAAGACTGACGGAACCTGACAGAGTGAATGGCAGGTGGGGGATCCAAAATTTAGGGGATATCAAACTGTGCTAGATCTTTTCTTTTTCATCTTGTAATCTGATTTTCTCTTAATTTTATTAAAAAAAATTTATAAATAGCTTAGCATTGATAGTGTTAATTTTTTAAAATAATTTTATGTGCCTATCTCCTTTTAAAAATTTACATTTACTATCTTGAATTTCTTGTAAAAATGAAAAGGAGGTAAATGCACCGAAAGGCTACAGTAACCATAAACTGCCAAAGTGGTCCGTGTCAATAGGAACATAGACTCTAGGACTACAAAAACATGGAATCTCTTTGGCAGAAAATTATATTTGTGATGAAAAAAAAGGGCCGAGACACTGATTCCTGGACTTACAGTTACTGCACTCGTTGTGGTAGTTCAGCTTAATGGGAGAAAGAAACAAAAACGACAGACGCACGCACAGACCTCTACTAGCTACCCCTGTCAAACTTCTAGTTTTGCTGGGGGCCGACGGCTCCAATTTACTCTTCTAATTAATTACAAGCAATCTTGCCAAATGAAAAAAAAAGAGGGAAGTTATAGACACTTTCGTTGAGATTTAATTCAGTGGAAGTGTGGATATAATTATTCTAAGAAAGTGTAAGTATAGAAAATATTTGAATTGTTTAATTTTTTATTAATTTATAATATGAAAGAAGTTCTATTTTTTATAAAATATAGAAAGTTATTTATCTAATTTTTTTAGATAAATTATATTTTTTATATTTTTAATAAAATAAAATATAAAATTATTTTTATAAAATTTAAATAATGATAAAAATATATTTTTTAAAATTTATATATTATTTTAATAAAAAAACATAACTTTTAGATATAATATTTTAATCATTTTGATAATATTTATTAGAAAATATATAGTTAAATCAAATATTACATGAAAACTTTTAATATTTTTTGAAAAGTTCACGCAATAACTTAATTTCTAAAAAAATTAATTTTTCATAAAAACTCATTTATTACATGAATAAAAAAAGTCCTAAGTTTTTAGGGAGATCTATACATATTACATCATTGTTTTTCTTTTAATTGGGCACCAAACATTTTTTTTTAAAAAAAAATTGTACATCTAATTGTCCAGAAAAACAAATAGACTCGCACCCTTAGCAAGGAACGGCTTAAAGGTGAGTTTGACCGACACAAAATTGGGGAGGCTAGCCATTTCACGGAGTAAGAACGCAAAGCATGGATAAAATAATGCTCAAAATGTAAAACTTTATTAAACTTTGTAGCAAGTTGTGGTTCTTTCATTTGATTCTTAGTGCTTTCAGTTAACTAAGGGCTGATTCTGACGACACAGTTTCTAAGCTACTGTACATGAATCAAGGTATACTTGCGGAACGATAAGAATATAATATTACATAGAAAGTAAATTCATGTAAAAAATTAAAAAAAATAAATTTTTTACTAAAATTTTAAAAAATATTTAAAATTGTTTGATTTACAGTAAAAATTAAAAAATTTGATAAATTTTTATTATATAGAAAATAATAGATAAATAATTTTTTATATTTTATGAAAAGTAATACTTCCTAACCTGCATTTTCCAAATTACTTTATGAGACTCTAAAAACAATGTCCACTTGCCAGGGAGAGTATGTAATTTTTCTGCTACAAGGTACATTATTGTTGAATCAACAATGATAAGAATATGGTAAAATTAGTTCTGGGTCCCTTTTTTTTTTTTTTTTTGGTGACGAAGTTCTTTGCCCTTTTCCAAGGAAAAGAAGTGAAAATAAGAGCATCGGATCCATACAAATTAACTGTGAGGGTGCGCCCATAAGAAAAAGAACGTATAAAATAAAATCTGAATGACAGCATCAGAAAGTGACATTATGGAAGAACACCACCCAAAGCTACTGGATCAGATGATATTCTCACTTTGTATTTAATTATGGTTTTTAAACAGAAGATAAACCATATTAGTTAAACTTTATTTCATAGTCTAATTTGCACAATGTAAAAGGTTTATACAAATAAGTCATTTCTCTCGAGAGATTGGGTTATGAAGTGGAAAGTTAAGCATACACGTATATATGCAGTCAATGGAGATCAGGTGAGAAGAATATGTTAAAGAATGCATTCTTTTATCAGAGGCCTTAAGTTTTTTAGAGACCCATTACTTCACAACCGGCAGTTGATCAGAATCAATTAATTAGGAAAGCATATTTGAAAAAGATCAATGAGGTTACTTTTAAAAAATAAGGGAGTACACATATCCTTTATGTTCCACCTTTTTTTTATTTTTTTTATAAGATATGGTTCAATCTCCGTGGAAATTCGCCTAATACTAATCGATCTAATGCATTCTAGACCAACAATATAGACTTTAGGCTTTTAGAAATTGTTCTTAAAAGGATTCCCACTTTGTTTTGATCATATCTTGAGAGACAATAGGGACACCGAAAGGCATTGGACAGTAGTTTTGACACAAAGGAACCCCTAACTCAACCTAAAAGGCTTGCCAGATTTAAAAAATTATTCGTTCGACTCAATTTAGATTACTTAAGAATCAGATTTTGAAGAAACAAAATGCGTCAATCATAAACCTCACTCTAAAAATATCCAGAGAGTTTACTATGAAGTTTTTTGAATTTAATGGGCTACCTCAAGACATGATTTTGTTAAACTTATAGGCATTAAGCTTAAGGCATAGGGACTGTTTCAATTTTCAATTAAATAATTTTATGTAATAAAACGGATTGATGGCACATATAGAAGGCTCACTGACATATATACATGACAAGAAATCGAAAGGTGAAAAGAAAAGAATAGAGCCATTTGATCCCTTCCTGTTTTTGGCCAAACAGTGATGCCACTTGATTGAACTTTTGCTTCTGATGCACCTTATAGATCTATATGAAGTTAATGACCGAACACATCACGAAACCATAACTTTCAAGAATAAGGACGTTGCTTTTGCGTTTCTGGAATTGTTGAGTATAAACCGTAATATTATTGAAAGAAAAACGGAGGCACTCGCGGATATATCTCTATATAGTGTATGAATAATAAGAAATGACAATGAAAATAGGTTTAGTTGTAAGTATCTTAATTAGGGAAGATGAATCTAAATAATTGGCAAGTGGCAACTAATTCGCAGTTAGGGGTCCCCCTTCCCTGCCTTCAGTTTCAACTTCTTTCTCTTTCCATTTAATCAGTGGTCCACTTTTGGGTTTTCAGACTCTGGGAACCCACACAAATACGACCAGCTCATTTGAATGCGAGATGTCGTTATTCTGCAGTCCAAACAAGTTACTTTCTTTGCAATAATGAGCAAACTCATGTGTGTATATATATATTGCTTATGATTTAAGGGTATCCACAAGTAGGCATATTTAGAAGAATACATATCAGTCGCAGTTACTGCAGAATTATTATTATTGAGAAGAGCTAAGGCACCAACCACAAATAGCAAAAATGTCTTCTCTTGGTTGTAATTTGGATGTGTATCACGGACCAGTTTACGTGTCAATTGAAATTCATCTTCTTCTTCAACAGTTTCAAGTAGGCTCTATTTTGTTCAAGAAAGAAAACCATGGGCTTGGATTACAGTCTTGGTGAATTCAGACTTTTTTTTGCCTAATCCCCAAATAGAAATAGAATTCTTGCATCACCGTGTTGAAATGGAGGATACTAATAGGGTCCAAAAAGAAAGAGCAAGAATCTAATAATGATGTTTCCCACCAGCAAGGTCATAATGGGAAAATCCTTTTTATGATGTCTTCGAAAAGGCTTTAATGTCACTTCCTGTGGCCATCCTATGGACTCCACTGTGGTCTTCTTGAATCGCGTTTTGTGGTTCAAAATTCTTTCACATAATGAAAGCATGGTTGATGCCATTCCAGTGAACAATACTGAAAAGCCTTTTCCTTCCTGTTGGTTCACATATTCAGCATCATCAACTTCAATGCCTTTCTCTTACATATTCCTTCCAATTGGTTCACTAAGTCATTATCATAGCCATCTTTATTTGGGATGAATTAATTTGGATATTTATCCCGGTAACCAATCGAACCAGTTCACTTTTGTACAAATTTGATCATATGTCAGTCAACATTAATAATTCAACCCATGACATCATATCTTTTTTTTCTATTGAAATGTCTGCTTTCATATCGTCCCTGTTCTTTTAATCCTTCAATTCACATTCGCTTGAATCAATACATTTAATTCAGAAATAAAATATGGGATTAATGCTGATAACTTGGTGGATATTTGCAAGAGAAAAGACTAAGTTATTAACTTTTGAGATAAAAGACAAAACAGAATACAAAGCTTATTATTTATTTTAATTTTTGGAGGTCTCCTGCTGCAGAGAGGAGCTAAAGCTTCATGAACCATTCTTTGAATGGAGTAAAACTGTAAAATTAGGAAACTGGAACTACAGGGAGCGAGATGAGGTTATGATCTAAAGCTTGATATAACCATTTTTGATCATCCATTGAAGATTCCAGTGATTGTTGACGTTCTTGAGAGTCCAGTAAGCCCATCCAAACGTGGCTCGTCCATAAACATTTAATTGGGCCTGAGCAAACCTTTGGTAGTCCACTTTTGTAGCCCCTTGAACTTGCCATTCAGCAACCCATTCACCTGAAATAAGAATTTTTGTTTTGGCGTTTTTGAAACGTTACTCAATCACAATATATATGAATCCAGAACAAATCATATGCAAAGCACGTGGTGATATTGAAGAATAATTACCAACAAAAGTGAGGGGGCCATTTGAGGTTGTAACATAATTCAACTGTGACGTCCTGTTGGTGTTGACGAAATCAATGTTCTGTTGGACTGTCATGGTGTCAAATATAGTGGAAAAAAGGTTGTAGTAATGGACATCAATTACAGATCCCATGAGTCCACTGGCCAGAGGGAAGAGCTCCCGAGGCTCCATATTTCCCAGCCTATTTGACATAACAACATAAGCCGTCCGAGAGTGCCTCCGAACAGCATCATAACCAGCTTTGTAGTACTTTGTCAGTCTGTCCAACTGGACTCCTGGTGCAAGAGGCTCGTTTATCAACTCGACTGCATACAGACTAGGGCTTTTTGCATACCTGTTATATGTGTATTTGTCAAATTAATCTTGCTGAGTTCATTGAAATCCCACAAAGCTAAAAACTATTTTGGAAAATGGAAAATGGGATTTTCGAATTTTAATGTGCGACTCAGCACATACTTCTGATCTAAAATTAAGATTTTTGATAGTTTCAGCTGAACTATTTATTGTTGGTTATTATGAGTATAGTAATTATCTTATATGAAATTAGTATACAAGACTATTTATAGCATGTGCACCTTGCAGTCAGGAACTCTATGACATCAACTGTTTTCTGTATGTTTTCATCTGTTAGTCCCCATTCCTGAGAGGTATCTCTTGAGGAGCTGTGTTCATAACCATTTTGGGAACCCGGTGCTGCATGAAGATCAATGATGATTTTCACTCCATATTTCCTGCAGACAGTTTCAATCTCAATATTAAATCAGCTAGCAGTTTTCAGCGTCAAGCTGCTTCCATTGTGTAAGCCTAGGCAATATTTTTAGAGATGCAGAAGCAGAGCATATAATACATACTGTGCCCACAAGAAGGCATTGTCGAGTGCATGTAAGGAACCTCCAACATAAGGCGGGGGTGGAGTTGGATCACTTGCTATCCACCAACCAACTGGTATCCTGACTGCGTTTAATCGATTTTCGGCTATGAATTTGAAATCCTTATCCACTATGAATGTGCTCCAATGCTCCTATAAATCAATCATATTACAGTTCATTGAGTGCTTAACTTTAGCATAAATTTTACAGATTAGCACAAAGATTTTGTTTAGGTACATAGATGATTAAAGTTGACGAGGCTTGTTGGTTTATTTGGTAAACAATTTACAGTTGTCAAATATGACAACTAGAGAATTCATGATAATTATTATGAATCACAGTCCAAGCCAACATCCCCGTGGACCATTTTAGAGATTAACAACTGTATATTCGAAGCCAATTGAAAAGTCTACCAAGTGTGTAAGTATAAAACATGTATTAGGTGGACGCATTGAATTCAAAATATAAAAGAGAAATGTAAGGAGGGAGCTGAATATATCCCAACGCTACTTTATGGTATAATAAATAAGACCTTTCATTTTCATATAGTGATATATAACCTCATTGACGTTTTTGATGAATGATGGGTTTGTGTAAGTTTTACCTTCATAACTTGGGGAGCTTTCAAAGGCCCATATCCATTGGTGACCTGATATTCCCCTTGCATCCTCCCACTTATTGTCATTTCAAACACTGTTGGGTCCTCCTCTCCCCATCCGTTTACCTTTGAAACATCTGCTGTCACCAACTCCTCTGTTTTCGCCTGTATATTTCATTTTATAATTCCTTGTTAGCTAAACACTGTTGTTTTCCTCTGTCGATTTTTTATTTTATTATGAGACAGAATAAAGCATCCTTTTTTTAATTGGCTCTTGCCGAAAGAAAAGGAGATAAGATTAGATAAAGAATAAAGGACCAGATCATAACCTGAACGAAGAATCCGTTAGATGCTTTGATTCGTACGCGGTTCGAATTATCACTTTCCTTTACAATCTCAAACGTCAGAGAATCACTGGGAGTGTTTGTAACAGCAACAACATTAATCCCATCTAATCCCACAAACTGTTTGTTGAACACTCTGAATCGGAAAGTCCTCTCATTTAATCTCCACAACTGCACAGATGATATAAAACAACATCCATCATCTTCATCTATGTAATATCCAACATCATATTCTTAATTAACACAGTCGAAAATGTAATATATAATGAATTGGGATCAGTACTCACCCTAAATGTTTCCCAACCAGAAGCAGCAGTACGGTTTGCAACTAGGATTGTTCCTCCTCCTAACTCAGCGCAAAGGTATTTCTTTGTTGTGAGAGACTTGAACTGAAGCCCAGTTCCATCCTAACAGTAAAAAAGTTCAGATCAATGAGAAGAACAATGGCTGCAAAACTTAAAGAGTCAAAAGAAAAAGCAGAGCATTATGGACATGACACGATGAAGATCACAAATGCAAAATTCATTAACTAACCAAGAAGTCCTTGTTAGGAATGCCATCGAAGAGAGAAGGTTTAATCCAGCCTTCAGTGACCAGCCAGCCACCCAGATTAACTGCTCTAACTCGAAACTTGGGATCTAGTCTGCCATGAGAAAGTGACAGCATACCACAAAAAAGAACCAAGTTTAGAATAATTCTAGTATTACAGCTTGCCATTTGGTGTCTTTGATATTTGTCTACTATCTTCACATGCCGGCCTCCGCTATGTACTAACTATATATAGAAGAAATGAAGAAAAGGAGTCAAAATCTAGAAACTCTGACCAATCAAGTTTGAAAGATTGGGTTTATCTTGTCCATCACATTGTTTTAAAGAAGAACGAGCTTTGACTATTCTTGTAGTTTTTTATTGGTTAATAGGTTTTCTTCCTTTTGGCTATAGTTGACATTGATATAAGGCATGGGATAGGATGATCATGAGAAAGAAAAGTGATTCAATTGTGTATAAATGTCAAAAGTCTAGTCGGTTTTGGGAGTAAAATAGGGTTGACAAATTAAATTAGTCGGCCGTGAGAATGAGAAAAAACCTCACAACGGCCAAATGACTTTGTGAAGAGCTTATAGCCTTGCATTAGCTGTTGTTTCTAATACATAGGCATCATCAATTACAGCTAATAGTTTAGCTGGTTACACCAAAGAGAAAATAAATTGGGTAAGCTGTTACAAAAGTAAGAAAGGAAGATTGGGAACAAAAGGACATATATAGTGGACAATTGGCCACTCGAAAAAGAAATTACTGGCTAGCTATGGATGATGCTTCTTCTACACATTCGTTACGGGTTAGTGGATAACTTTATGGATCTTAATTTTCGTATTTGAGATAAGTTAGTGGATTCTTATATTTGAACACGAATCATGTATTTGTCCATTATTGTTACAATACAAACATGCTAATCATGCTTTGATCTTTATTTTTTCAAGTCTTTGATTTTTATATTCATATGGAGCCATGGCGGTATATTTGCATTATATATAGGTGTATGCTTTGGCTAGTTGACAACTTGACGTTGAAAGGCCACTCACGTCAATGGAGACTAATTAAAAATGAGGCATTTTTCTGCTCCACGTGATATAGGGTTCACAGTCTTGTAAAAACAATGCCCTGTTTGGGAATGAGTTTTTTTATTTTTAAAAATAGTTTTTTTATTTTTCTGTTTTCTAAAAACAAAAAAATCTGTTTAGCAACCTGTTTTCAAAACTGTTTTTTAAAAACTGTTTTCAAAAACTGTAACTAAAAAACAGTTTTTAGGAAATAGTAAAATGATGTTTTCCCTTGTTTTTGTATATAGCTGTTTTCAGATTTTTTTCAAAACTAAGAAAAATACCTATTTTCATTAATGACAAAGTTGTAAATAATATTA